>VWYK01104876.1:0-20593 GCA_013399775.1 Semnornis frantzii
AGTAAAAATGGACCCAGTGGTTCTGGGGGATGTGGAGTCACAGCAGAAGCAAATAAGAGCACGTTGGATTAGCATAGTAAGGACATCACAGGGAAGAATCTGAAGGAGCTGGTAAAACCACAGGAGCCACTGCTTGCCTGAACCCAGTCTGATTAGGTAGTGCCTCTATTCCGCATGTTCATTAGGATTAATGCTCCTAAAACACATTAGCTCAAATGGAATTACCAAAAATACACTTTGATTCCAAGGAAACTAAAATCCCTCTGGCAAAGGCCTAAGAAGCCCAATGATAGAGAAAGCATCAAATACCAGGTTACATGTAGCAGAAAAGATAGTCCCATCACACTCACCACTTCTGCCAAGGAAATACCTTGGGCAGACAATGGTCATTATAGTCTTCATGAGTAAAATGCATGATTTAAAGAAAATTTAAGAGACAAAAATACCAAAGATAATATTTGATCGAGTGGAAGACCTGGTATAGTTCACAGTCATGCCTTGGAACACTGGAGATCTCTCTTTTCAATCTTCTTCTGCACCACATTCTCTATTCACAAGACAATTTACTTATGAGCAATGGAGTCTGTATCTGCCTCTACTGCCTTAACACTTCTCAACCAAATTCTGTAGTCCTGAAACTGACCTGAAGTGGCTTAACAGCTAGGCAGCATGCATGCTCTGAACTATGGACATAAGAGACCTGCATCTGTTACCGTCCTCAGCTCTTCACTGCAGAAGCCACACACATCTATTAAATATTAATGGTTTGTCTAGACTGGAAAACTACTAGTTTTAAAATGCAATTACAAATACACAGTATAAAAGGATAGGTCACAATTAAAAATAATTATTCCTTAAGTACCACTTATTTTCAGAGCCTTAACAAATTGCCTTAGGGGAGGACAATGAACATGGAGGAAGAACAAAGATGTCACATTGGTTTGCTACGGCAACAGTACTGCAAGACCTTTGTTAACTGGACAACTGTTTTTTTTGTTTTGTTCTGATGAGCTTTCTTACATCCTTCCAGCAGAATGGTACTACAGACCAATACAAGACTGGGTCTTCCTCAGCTGAAAATCCAACTCTTTAAAGTACCTGATCTATGCAGTCATGGCTGCCAAGACAGATAAAGACTCTTAGAGAAATTCCTGGAGAGGAAAGACTCTTGATCCTACAGTTAGACCTGTGTAGGCAGAGCTGTCCTGAAGTTGGAAGTACAGGTCCTGCTCACACAACTTTGACAGCCAGACAAGGACCCACAGTCAGCTCAGGCAATACTCAGATTGCCCAGAGTCTGTCTCTGAAATTATTACAAATTAAAAATGTAAGGCAGTGATGAACACTTACCTGAAGTTTGAAAAAATCCTCTGTCAAAAAAGACTGTGCTCCCAGAACCAAGGTTTTATGTGTGACATTAGTTAGTGAGGTGCCTCCCTGGAAGGTAGTTTTAACAGAACAGTAACTCAACAAAAACACATTAGTGATTAAGTTGCAAAATGAAGCTGGCAGCAGCCTGGATGTACCAGCAGCATATAGTAGACACAATGTCAACTTTCATTTCTACCCCAACCCATTGCTTTACACAGATCATGAAACAGGCCTTAATTATGCTATCTTGAGAAAACTCCAGCACACCCAAGTATAACATGCAGCAAGTCCAAAAGGACTTCTAAAACCAGACAGGCTCCACTGCCTTAGTTATTACCAGAGGCACAGTACAAAAGGAGGAAAGAAAGAATACACAGATTTTACAGGGGGGAAAAAAACGGAGTCCATGTGTTGGGACTGGGTCTACTGTCAAGGAGAACTCCAAGTGCTTGGCACTGCTTCAGGAAGAAAATAAGTGTACTTTTGGGATAAGCCATTTGGCAAAGGAGGTGATCATAGCACAGCTTTCTTTTGGGACCACTTGTACATGAACTGATCTCAGCTACGTGCCCATCAAAATGCTTTCTACCTGTTACACAAAAAAGACAAAGGCATCCAGATACAGAATTTCAATGTACAAGTCTCCATCGTTTAGACATTACATAAAAGGCAGGAGGCCTTTCTATATTCATTTGGAAACAGTGGAGAAAAGGGAAAAGAAGAACAGAATGGAGCAAAACTGCTGCTAGGTCTACTGGTTAGCTCCGGAACCTCAATCAGGAAAAAATTTTGATCATTTTCTCTCTCATACTCCCACTTGTTTTTTCACTTAACAAGCAGCAGCAGTTCAGTTAGCTGACTCTTAGGGGGACAGGTAGATAGGAAAAAGAAAGAGTTGACTCTTCCATAAAATACAGCCACTTAAGCCTGAGCATTTCTCCAGACCTATGCTAAAGCTACAAAAAATAAGGTTAATTCCTTAATTAAACAATCATCTTCCTAAGAATAAGTATTAATAAAAGTCACCAGATGGTAGCATCGGAGATGCTCTCACCAAGTATTTTTAATTGAATGAATCACAAACTATGCCTGGGCCTCACTGGTGATGTTCCCCATAGTGTAAGAATAGTTACACCACTGTGGGCTCTACCAGCCAGCTGCCACGTGGGGCCATCAGTGACGCCATGCACACTCCCAGCCTACCTCAGCCAGCGCTTGCGGGATCAACCACTTCCACCAAGGGTTTGAGCTAACATGTTTTACCTTGCCTTTGCCTGAGGTGAAGGGAGCACAAAGCAACTATTGCAGAACGTTTCAGTATGTGCCCATGTCTTGTTCACCTGGCTGAATGCACACTCCCTAGCGGAGATAGTTTTGCTATGGATTTTCCTCCCCACCTCATCTCCTGCCTTAGCAAATTGCTTCCACGTGACAAACAGAAAAAAGCACTTGTTCCAAGTGCAAGAGTGTCCACACAACAAATTACACCAGTATTGGCTTAAATTTATCCCTATCTTGGAGCAGTAGAAGCAAAGGCAGAATTCTGGGGGAAAGTTTTTCTCGGGTAGCATTTTGCTGTTCTGACACAGGAGCAAAGGCTTTCCCTGCCCAACTCTGTTCACATAGAATAGCAGAGCAGCTGCCCACACACTGTAACCATGCAAGCAAGAGACAAAACAATGTCAAAAATATTAAACTAAACTCTTAACTGAATGGAAGTAAAAGAAGTTACCAGACAGCACAGGCTACATGAGATAGCTGGGTCTGAGACCACACTACTGGCAAGAACTGAGGAACTGGAGATCATCACACAGGCAAAATCTTTAGCTTTGGTCACTGAATAAATCTCAGGAAATCATATGGGAACAGTTCCAGCACAGCAGTATACAGAATAGGACACCTTCACCATAAAACACTAAGAGAGTTTCATGACAGAAAAATTACATCTGTCCATTAATTCTGTACATCTCACTTCAAAATCCTGCTTCCTTGCTAAGCTTCAGACGATGAATTCTGGTCTTTCCCATTCCAATAAAAAAAAATAAATTTAAAAAAAAAAAATCCCAGATTTAGGCAGCTTGAAAGAGATTCAGGAGCAAAGTACCAGAAGTGCTGCAGTTTGGTGCATTTGCTGAGTGTACAGAAAGAATCCAGAAATAGCAGGCAAAGCCAAGGTTTGGCAAGAACAAGGCAGTTTACCCTGAAAGAAGAAAGTCAGGCACATGCTTAAACAAATGTTGACAACAGCAAGTCATGATTTAACGTAGGGGGGTGACCCCAGGGACTACTCTTTTTGAGGCAGAGGTGCTACTTGTTACTGTGTCACTCCTATGGTGGTTTTAGTGGAGAAGTAGAAGGCTATGGTGAAGAAAATGACATGGTAAGGTTAGGTCAGCTCTCAAGCAAAAAGGAGTCTTCACATCACTTTCTGCCTCAGACTAAGACCAAAATAGTAAAAGATAGAAAATACTTAGATTTTGTTTTGTCAAAATGTCTATTTGTGAGAAAGCAGGAGTGATCAAAATTCTGGAAATTTTCTTCTCACACAGCATGCCCAGCCATGAGCACAGATGTCTACTATGGACAAGCAAGCTAACTGCTATGCACACTTCTCCTCAGAAGCCAAAAGGACAGAGTAAAGCCTGGCACAGCTCAGCCCTTTCGTATGGGCCAGCTTCAACTCCCACCAAGTTCTAAACCAAACCACAGCAGCTGGAAAGCCTGGACAAGCAGCACCAAAGGCATTCTGTGTTAGTCACACACGTTCACTCACTTCAATTTGCACTATCTGCATCTTCTGCCCCAAAATCAGGAATCAATAAAGAGGTTTCCTGGCTCCCACAAAAACCTTTATCTCTTTTTCCCGTCACTATCAAGAAATCTCCACCAAACCTGGCTCACATTCTCTGCATGTATCTCCAGTTCTCTGCAGTGGCACTACTCTCACTTCATGTTAAGAGGACTAGCAATGCAAAAATTAACTGCAACCTCTCTGCATTATCAGCTTGGATATCAGCAGCACTCAAACTTGAGCCTCTAGAGCTTTATAGGACTCTTAGCATGAATTTAAAAGAACCACTTATCTCAAGCTAGAGATTCATGCGCAGGCCAGAGTTAAAGTAGGGCAATACTAAAGCTCACATAGTAATGAAGCAAAAGCTGCAACTTCAGACTCTGAAGGGGCACAGCAGGCACACCTCCTGCAACTGCTCTGAATTAGCTTCTGAGAAACTTGTGTGAATCCTGAAATCTCAGCTCAATGGTCTCAGACTGAGCTGCTATAGCAGACAGGCTGAGCTGCAGCATCGCCTTTCACATGTAATACTAGGAATGAGACCCGTTTCTGCAGCAGAGCAACATGGTAGTTGCACAAACCCTCCCCCAGGAAGTAAAACTCAGAATGTCAGACTGCCAGAGGCATCTCTGGGCAAAAGGAAGGAAAATTATCACTGCCACCCAACTGCCCCAGATTGTCTGCAAGAGAACAGGAAAATACCCAATTGCCATCAAGATGAAAAAAAAAAGAAAATGACAGCCACAAAAGATTAAATTAAAAATCACACTTTCTGCTCTTGACTTACCTTTCTGACAATTGTGGGACAGATCTAATAACAGCCTCTAGAAATCCAGTTGTCACATTCTGATAGTTTACTGATTGCCCACATAGATCTAATTACCTCAGCCAGGCTGCATGCCTAAAACCTCACGTGGGCACAGCTGTTCCTCAGCCTTGCCCCGTCAGAGCTCCAGGGAGTAGAAGCAAGAGCAGCACTTGGATGCCACCACAGCCCAAGTACAGGAAAGAGGGGAAACAGCTGCTCTAGAGCTGAAGATGACAGAATGCTTAAAAACCTAGAAAAATAATTAAATGAACTAATGAGCCATAGTTGGCAAAAGGAACTACGGGTCAAGGAAAAGGCAGTTCCTTGGTGGGGGGAAAACTGAAGGAAGGGACAAGCTCTCCTATGTCAGGGCAGAGAAGCCAGCAGCTCCAAAGCGGAGCTGTGGCAAGGAGGGTAAAGAGAAAGGGACGTATCAAGGGAAGAGGTGACCTACTCTGGAACTTCAGAGCTGGAATAAGCAGTAGAAGACGGAACAAAGGGAATGTCTGTGATGGATCCAAACATGGGATGGCAATGCCACAGGGTTTGTTTTGTCATTGTGTTTGTTTGTTTTGAAAGGAAGTTAACAGAAAAACACCAGCAGCTTAAAATGCTCCAAGCACACAGCCTGCCACTCCTCCTGGATTACAACAAAAATTCCCACCCTGTAAGGAGAAGGGCTTCTTGGGATACAGCAGCCCTCTGACTCTTCACCCCCAGCTTGAGGGCTGAGGGGGTTCTCATATCAGCGGTTCGGCAGCACAAAGCTCCCCACACTGGCACCGGCCACCTGCCCAATTCAGACCTGTAATCTCCCTCGACTTTGATTTAATGCAGCAATTACTGGTAATGTGGTTTGAAGGAGATAAATGCCCAGTACAGGGCTGGCTGGCACTGACGCTCATTCCGCTCATGATGCGAGAACAGTTTTAATTAAAATCCCCTTTATGATAAAGGAGCTGCTTGACTGGATGTTTCTGTGCAGCCCTGATACGGAGCCTCCTCCAAAGCGGATTAGAAATCAAAGTTTCCCCCTTTTCGCTATTGGCAACACACGAAAATAGGGAACACAGTCACCAGTCACCCCTCTGCAACTTCCTTAACCCTACAACTGCTGAGGAAATGCCCTCATTTGCTTAAAAGCAATTGCCATCTCTTGTCATGGCCCTAAGTGTTTTCCGAAATCTAAGCAGCAGTAGCTTTCATTAGAATAAATGCATCAAGAGAGCTCATCCTCCACAATCCAAAATCAGTTTCCCCTCTGGGTTAAAAGGGAATCAGCCTGGCAACTTCTGCTGCAGACCCATCCCTACAGCCTGCATTCTGGCAAGGAGGTAAATCATACCCGCAGTGTTCTGGCAAGACAGTAGGAAGTTGGGATCTAGCTGAAAGGCTGGAAAAGCAGAAGCCTCTGCTCTGGGTGAGGCAGAACAGCATGGCCAGGCAAGAGGGAAGGAAAGCACTGCAAGATAAAGGCATAAAATTTGGCAGAACAGTCAGGATCCCAGCACAGACATGTTCCAGAAATGATCTGTCAGCTCTTGATCGAATTACAGCAAATGGAGGTGCAATTTTGGGTTGGTTTTCTTCTTTACAGTATAGGAAATACCAGAGATGAATACATTAAGCACAGCTAGTTTCTATTATTGCAAGTGCCAGGAGCAGATTGTCACAGTGAGAAATTGGCCTTGTGCATTACACAGAAAAGGCAGCACTGGTTTGGAGGCCTGCAGACAGTTCAATGTGAAGACAAAGAGCCTCCAGTCCGACTGCACGTTATTTCTATCCTTAAGCCACCGAACACATGTAAACATAAAAAGGATGATTTAAGCAGCTGAAGTTCTCCATAACCTTCAGAATAGATCTATGGACCATGGGACTGGCTAAGTCCTTTCCTGGGACCTCTTTCCTTTTCAGAGTTTTTCCCTCATCACCCTAGGAGTTCTCCATATTCCCTAAAACTGCCTTGTCCCCCAAAGCTCCCCGTGTCAGTCAGTGGGATTCTGCTACAAAAAGCCTTTTTCTTTCTTTCGATTTCTTTGTGAAGTGGCTCTCATGTTCCTTGATTCCCCAGCCCTTTCAGACAACACAAAATCAAACAAGACATGGAAAAAAAAATTATAATTCCCATCTTGAACAGAACCAGGAGAATGTCAGCACAACAGCTTGACTAGCTAGGTCCATGGGAGTCTGAAGCTGGAGACACCAGACCACCAAAGGCTGATGTGGCACTGCTGTGATGGTAAAACCAACCTTCAAGAGCACTCTCCTCCTCAACGGGATGAACAAAGGGCAAAAAAACAAGGTCAGAGATGGTAACATGAAGATTTAATGTGTTTTTTCTGGTCCACAAGAGGAAAAAAAAAGGAAACAAAAAAAAGGCCTGGTATAATTAACAAGATTAAAGGGGGATTTAGGATCAGGACAGAAAAGCAACGGGCCAGATTGATCCTTACAGTATTAAAGCTGGAATTCTACTAAGAGTCCAGTAGTTGAGAGATCAGCACAATGTAATGGGATTAAAACAACATCAGCTTTTGTTTTTACACTGCTGAACCCCTAGTGCCTGTGCTTCTATCGCTTCAGGTAAATGGCAAAGAAGTTGCTATCTATAGACAACCAGTGTGCAGGTCAGCCATGTGCTACCCCCTTCAGCCCTCTTATGGCAGCAGAGCAATAGGTACTGCTACTTTCAGAGGAAGGGAAAAAAGAAAAAAAAGAGGACAATAAAATGTGGTTTATAACAAACTGTACAAACAGCCAAGAAAGCTGAGCATTTAGCCAAGTCCACATTTTGGACAGCTCTAAATTAACTGGTATCAGGTGTGATGGGTTCACCATGGGACTGATGGATGGAAAAGCCAGGAGGACAGTTCCAGCTGCATTCAGACAGGCTGCCGACGGGCAATTGGATTTGATATTGCCTCTTGATGGCAAGGAACAAAGGACACAGTATACTCTGCGGAACATATCAGCAAACACATTTAAGACAAATTGTCCCACGTCCCCATTGCAAAACAATATCCAAGAATGACAAAAGTGAGAAAAGCCTCTTTCAGCATGTATCATTTGCATTACAGCTGGTGCAACACATGCAGGCCAGCTGCACCTCTATTCCCCTGCCCCAAAGTTTCCAAAGCTTACTAGTAATTTGAGTTAGTAGCAGGGGGGAGGGAAAGAGGGAAACAAGACAAGGCACTTGGTTCTTTCTAGATATGCATACTATTTTTAAAGTTTTAATTCTTGTAGAGGAGAAAACAACCATGTTTAAGTGAGAGGGTATCTGTTGCCACCCAGCTTGGTAGAAGAGGGAGGGGGTCTTTCTTGCACACCTGTTCACAACAGCAAAAACAGCTGCACTGGAGAGCAACAGTCCCCACGCACAGAAAAAGCAGGAAAGCATCTCTCATTTCCACAGCACTCCCGAGTCCTAAAGGTGTTTAAAAATCCCAGCTACATACATCCTGCATGTGCTCCAGCAAAGTTTTTGCTGCAGAAATAAATTTTCCTCAGTGCGGTTTTAAAATGCAGTTAGCTGCCCAGTTCTTAAAAGGTGCCGCAATTGATAGCCTCACCTATGCTGAATGTGCTTCTCCTTTTCAGCTGCTTGGGCCAAAAGAAGTAATTGGCATTCACTGCTCCTCCTCACTCAAGCAGTAGCCAAAAATTTCAGTGTAATCAATCGAGGTCTGGCAAAAATAGCTGAAATTACTGCTGGATCAAACAGGCTTCTGTGAGCAAAGCTGCTCTACAGTGTTACTAAGATGGTCCTAATGCAGCTACGTACCCCATTTACGCTGTCAAACAGGCTTTGCCACCTTCCCAAGAGATGCTTTGTCTCAGGAGGTGTGAGCAGCAGGATTCTCCATCCAAAAGGAACACCATGGATGCAAGCAGACAACATTATAATGATTGAGGGTAGGAAGAAAAAGGAGGCCATTACAACAGAGACAAAAAGTCAAAAAGCAGCAACAGCAAATAACATTGCACATATTCTTATTTTCTGGCCACGTATACATATTTGAATTCCAATATTTTTCTGCATTTAAACTTTATTTCAACACTAGATGATTTATAAATTATTTTTAAATGTACAGAGGAGTGTTCCAGTATCATCCTATGCCAGTTTCTTAAAGCATGATGAATAATAATCCCTAAGAATATCTTTAAAAATTGTCATCTGGTCAAAATATTTTCACTTCATCATTGTCTAAATGTCCAAGATTCAATTAGAGCACTGTGTGGGGGACAGCATGTTTCATTTGAGGCAGAGAAAAACTAACTGCCTTTGCCCTGGATCCAGCTACAGACCCAAGAACCATCTGGTAAAAAATCAGCAAGAGCATTGTGCAGGCAGTATATTAGTCATGAGACGTAGGACTTTGAGAACAATGAAACCTAAATTTAAGGGACAGACAAGGGAAACTTAATTACTTGTTTAAGCCTCTTCACAGCTTTGAGGAATCTTTAACACTTTCAGCAGA
Source organism: Semnornis frantzii (assembly GCA_013399775.1). Classification (NCBI taxonomy): domain Eukaryota; kingdom Metazoa; phylum Chordata; class Aves; order Piciformes; family Ramphastidae; genus Semnornis; species Semnornis frantzii. The sequence continues at coordinate 9,458 of VWYK01104876.1, forward strand.
AGAATTTAGCATCAGAGGGCACAAAGCACATCATCAATTGATTTCTTCATTTTCTGCAAGCCTGTTTTCACTTCCAGCATGGAACTATCTGCACTAGTCCATCAGCACAGCCTGCCTCCCCAGTACACAGCCACAGGATGTGTCATATTGCCTTTGGTACAAAGTGCCATCCAGAGCTGTGGTACTGCAATCAGACTGTAGATCCTCCTCAAAACTGATAACTCCCTACAGAAGACTTTTTTTCTGACCTCAGCCTGACTCAAACTTCAGCTGTACCCAGTAGCCCTCACTGAAGGACAAAGGGATCTCTTCCAGACAATTGCATGAGGCATTCAATCATACTTTTGGTTAAGCATGAACACATACACAGTTGATAGATACCATAGTGACTGCTTAGATCTGTGGCAAAAAAAAGCCATCTAAATTCAGGTCCACTCAAAGACCTTTCCTGTATCATTGACATAACCTTGGGACTTAAGACAAGGGTAAAGTTCTGGCATTGTTGGAATTAAGATTTGCAAATAAGCACCACAGGAAGTGCAGGAAACACAGACGTTCAGTCTCAGATCACTATTATCTGTGTTCTTCCTCAAGCTTCCAGCTAGAAATCAGGAAAGTTGAGGTTCCTTCCAAGATAAACAGGCTGTTTTGTGAAAAAGTAACTTAAATAGGACCCAGTCCCTGTCAGTCTTCCAAGACTTGGACAGGCTTACAGCAGAGTCCCCTGTGCTCGCGGCTGTTTGAACAGGTGGGAATAGCACAGTCAAGTAAAAGTACCACTGGAGAAACTCACACCAACTCAGACAGCCTACATCCCTCTCCTTTTGCTTAGAGTCATCAGGGAAGGGAACTCCTGAATGTGATGACAACACGCTGGGCACTGATTTTACCTGGGTTTATATAAATCAAACGCAGCCTTGAGAACACAGCATCCTGATCCTGAATCTCTCCTCTCTAATGGAAGATTATTCAATACCTTATTTTGACCATCTTAATTTGAAACACCTTCTCTTTTTGAGCTGCACTGGGCTTTCTTGTCTCAGGTGTAACCTCGGCATCTTCCAGGATTACAGGCTTGCAGGAACACAGAGCTGAAAAGATCACGTGGATTATCAACTCTAGTTCTCTAATCACACAGCCAGTCACATTATATAATCTCCTTCACAAATTCTTCTTTCTCCCTCCCTTATCTCCAAGGCCTGTATAAAAGCCCAGATGCAAAGAGATGCAAGTTGCTTTGTCACACTAACCTCTAGGGGAACACAATGCAGACACCCCCAAACCAGCTGTGCATGGAGCAGCTCAGGTGTGGAAGCACTATAACCATGTTCATGAGATGCTGCACAAAGCTAATAAAGCTTTATCAAGCAGCAGAACACATCATCTCAGTAGCAGTGCTGGATGAACACAGCTATATCACTTCTGGATTAAAACTGCTACATATGCATGCCACAGTATGGCACCGCAGGGACTCGCAGGCTGGGCAGCAAGCTTACAGGCTATTAGATCAGTGATTTTTGCATGAGTTCCATTTTATTACTTACCAGGACTCTCCTGATCCAGAGCAAGAATCCAAACAACAGTGTTTATAGTAACACAAAGTGCCTTTCAATCATGCAGAGAAATTTACCTAGACCTGACCTTTAACATGAATTAAGGAAAGCTCTCCTGCACTCACAGCAACATCGTAACCTCTCTTAATACTGACCATGCCGTGTATGCACTTCTTGCACACAGCAACTGCATGTTCTCCATCCTATCAGAGCTTCAGTGGATGGCTGACATGTTTGTTTGTCATTCCTACCAAACAGGTTCCAGCCAAAGACATACAAGCACAGCCAGACTTCTCCAGCAATAGCTGCCCCAGGCTTGGCACCAGAACAGAGTAGGGAGGACGTGTTCCCCAGATAGTCACTTGCTTTGCTGTTATCAAATGCAGGCTTTGACAACCACATCCTAATGGCCATACTTTTCACTGGTAGTAGCTACCTCTCAGGAAAAAACCTCTAACAAGTAACAGAAAGACATAGTGTGAGGAAGAACATGTTGCTAAGACTCAAGTTTGGCAGCAGAGCTGGATTTCCAATCTCTTGGTGATAAAGCTGATGAGTTTGGAGCCTAGAGAGAAAAATTATGTCTGTGAATGCAAAGAGAGGCTTTCAAGTGACAAAACAGCAAGTAAAAGGCAGGTCAAGAAGAAAACCAACAAAAAATATTTCAAAATGAGCTTGGCAAGCTTACTACCACTATTCTTGCTTGTATGGTAGATAATTAGTAGGTCTAGGCAAGATCTTCCCTTTCACAGTGCTCTAGAGAAAGAAATCATTTCTAGCTGCAATAGGCAGCCACTGCTCTCACAAACACTCAGCATGCACTCTGTACATGGCTGTGAGAAATGAGGAAATTATCTATACCCACTATAATCTTAGATCAGAGCAATGAATCCAGTGCTCTCCTACCCGAAGCCTAGCAACAGCATGGACCTCCCCTACCTTGGTCCCTCCTGCCTTTGATAGTTTCAGCTGTCTTTGAGCAGAGGAGAAGGATGGTTGATAAATTGCTCACTAGGGCTGCTGCCCCTTCCTTTCAACCTTTCTTGTAACAACAGACCTCCAACAAGGCAACATTCATACATGCAACTCTCAGAACACATCATGCTCTTTAGAAAATACTTGGAATGAAATGACTCTAGATTATATCTTATGACTCACAGTACACAAAGATTCATCTGCTCATAAACGAAAAAAAATAGAGGTTTCTTATCCAGAAAAGCATTGGACACTTTTCCCACACTCCACTCCTGGCTGTCACCAGCAGAACATCTGCCCCTGCACTGTCAGTGCACACCTCACTCCAAAACCTTCTCCCCTTTGTAGCCTAAAACACTCTATGTCCCATCCAGAGAAGTGACAACTAGGGGCCCTCTGAGCAATTTAGGGAGCCCAGACAGATGCGGGCAAACAGTGTCAGTGAAAGAAGAGACCAAATCAGACTTAGATGGTCCTCTACAAACAGCAGCAAAACCAGAACTCATATACGTAAGGCAAAGGACTCGCCTTGAGTTTTAACACACAGAAGATCAGATGTGTGGACCTGAACAGTATGCAACATCAGAAAGACTATCATACTGCCTCTGCTTCAAAAACTTTATACAACTGCATCCTACACAGTAACAGTGTTAAGATAGTCTCTCTTGATATTTAATGGCGCAGCTAGTCTGCCGCCTTCACTTCCTTCACAATGCCAAGCATTAGGTCATAATGACAGATATTTAAAGTTTCCCACTCTACAGCTCTCCACAGCCCACAATTCCCTGCAGTCTACAAGGCCCTCGTTTAAGAATATCCTGCAACAAGTTTCACCTGACAGAATACAGTTCAGCAAGCAGGAATGTCAGTCTGAGCCACGGCCACATCACTTCATTTCAGAGACAGCTTATCATCAGGGACTGTGATGCTGCAGGTAGCCTGTACTTTGGGGTTCAGTATCCACACAGTACTACAGTTACAGAGGAAGAAGCATTCTCCTTTTTACTTTATTATTTGTCAAATGAGACAGCATTCAATACTGCACAATCTCTTCAAGGAAGATAATTCAGTAACATGCTCCTCGGGGGGATGGGGGGGAAGAAACATTATGGTTGCTGTGGGAACCTTAATTCTGGATTTCAGGACTTGCATATTTAAAGCCTCAAATTTAACATTGCATTAATGTAGCTTCATGCATTGAATTAAGGAATGACTCAGTACCAATCTCCATGCATCTACTTTAGTCCTGATGTTCCAAGGACAAAAGGCACTGAACAGAAAAAAACCACAGTAGAGGGAATGAGGAAGGAATGGGGGGGATCGGTGAGCAGAGAAGGAAGAAACCAACACAACCAAGGCATGGTAAACCCCCACCACCAAACCAAAACTGTCACTTGGGGCTTGCTGTTCTCACCACTAAAGGTTATGCCATTAGGATAAAGAGATCTTAAGGTAAAAACACAAATGGACACAGAGGAAAAGGTTCCCAAAATAACTGAGGAAGGGAAGATTCCCTGAAAGTATTATGGTAACCTGTGCTGAGAAGGGAAAGATCATATGCAGATAGCACAAATTCACTCATTTTTTTTTTAATTATTGTGGCACAATGCCCAGATGATGCCCTTAAAACCTCTTCAGGTATTCAAACATTTAACACTTACTTCCCTTATCTCTCTTAAGGTTAACTGCAACGCGAGCACAGCAACAGTGCTGCCCAAAGTTTAGGGTGCAGGCAGAAGCTGCAACCCACAGAAGTCTTCGTTTGTCAGAAAGCTTCCCAAAACTCAATTCTCTTTGAGAAGCACCACAACGGTGCTTCACCTTTTGTGCCAAAGCAAATCTTCATGCAGGCTGACACCTCCACTTCATACTCCAGCGCTCAGCACCCCTCACCAGCAGGAGGAGGCAAGACAGCAGGGCAATTCCCCTTGGCTCCCACACTCCAGCATCCTCCACATTTCAGCCGGGTAAGGAACATCTCCATTGTTTACTGCTTATCTAAAATCAGCAGCAGCATGGCTGAATTACTTCTTTACCCCACCCACAAAATGAAGTACAAATCTTAGCTGAGCCATGGGGCCTGCCCAGCCTTTCTCACTAGAAACTGGCACCTCAATTTGGGGTCCTGCATACTAGGCTGGGGGAGGGGGGAAGTGAGGGTGGTGGGAGGTGAGGATGGTACGAAGAGCACAGAAGGTGGATGTGCCTGCCAGGAGGACCTATGGGGTGAAATCAAGCAAGTGTGCATACCCCAGCACAGAGTCAAGTTACCCTGCAACAAAGATTGTGTGTGTGTGTGCATAGGAGGGAAGTCAAATCCTCTGCCCGGGTTCCAAGGCTTGCTTTGTTGCTAAAATAAACCAGTGTTTGTTCCTGGGAGCGATGGGGAGCTGGAGTCTAAAAAGCAGCAGCACTGAGAGTGGCCACCTTCAGGTTATGAACAGATTTGGGGGGGGCGGGGTATAGGGGGAAAAAAAAAAACACCAAACGAACTTGGGGACTGATTGTTCTTCACCCCACGTATCTAGGTAAGGAACCCAAACTGCTGATCTCGAGGGTGCCCAGGAACAGAAAAATCTACACGTAGATGACTAACTGAGCAGCCTAACAGCTGGCTGCTCCAGAGGAAATTCCAGTCCTTGCTCAAAGGCTGAAAATATATATACTTTTATATATGCTTTTACTTTGCTTGCCGGATCTATATAACACTTCACACAACTTTTTCCTGACATTATTTTCCATACTCCACCAGAAACTCAAGAAACTGTGCCACTTCTGGAAAAACAACCTTACATCCAGCTTCTGTTGAAACAGCTTCTTCTCCCACCCCCAAAGCCCCACACTGCAAAACTATTTGTTGCTTCTTTCTTAACCTTCAGTGACTACAGATCCCATTCAGCGGTACTGCTCCACTACCTGGGGATGTCTCTCAGAAACAGCAAAATCCCATAATGTAGAGGCACACAGGAACAGTCTTATCGATGAAAAAAAAGATACAGACACACACACAGAGACACACAGAGGTCTCACAGATGGCAGTGAGCACCATTGTATCAAAATAGTTTTTTTCCAAGGCACCTGACCAAAACTGTTTTCTTCAGAGGAACTTAGAAGTCCAAGAAAAGCCTGCTCAAGACCCAGTTAACAGGACTTGCTCTAAATATTATTTTCCACAAGGGAAAACTACAACCCCTGTTTGTAGAGGCTGCAGAGAGCTAAGCCCAACGGCGAAGGCCGCTCACTTTAGTGCAGAGTCCTTCAGCTTTCCATTCCTTATATGTGCAAAGTGTGCAAGCCCTCACACACGCTTCTCTACTCACCCAGAGGTACATCATGTTAGTCTGGGTCCTTCAAACCCAGCAGTGAAATGATCCGGCAAGGCAAAAGGCACTTCAGTAAGACTGTCGAGACCGAGGTTGGTTGAGGTGGGTTGTGGTGGTGTTTTGTTTTTGGTTTGTTTTTTTTTTTCAAGGAAAAAAAAAAAATCCAAACGCCTCAGTTTGAGGCTTAGAAAGCGTCTCGCCTCCTCCACCCCCCTCCTCCAGCTCTGGCTGCTCGGCACTCTTCTCTCGCACTTAATCTCTCCCTGGGAGTTCCCAGCCCCGTGTGTCTGTACTGGCGTGCACAGCACACACTCTGCATTCGCCTCCAGGGAATTTCTCTCTGTCATTCTGCTTCTAAAAACACAATCTCGGCCTCACAAGATTCTTGCAAGAGGCAGGGATGGGTGGGGTTAGTAATAAATGCAGTCCGGCTCCCAGCACCGGAGCATGCTTCCTTCAGAAAAGGGACACGAATGAGGCAGAGAATTGTCCTCCAAAGTCACTGGGGGTGACGACTCATTCCCCCTCACTCGCTAATTGCTTCTCCAAGAATCATCCACAAGTGCAGGAGCCATGCACTGTGGCACTGGCAGGTGCTGCACATCTTCATCTACGCCATTAGTCAAAACCCAAAATTTGGTCACAATTCAGTAGCTCTTTATAATCATTAATCACTGACGGGCACCGAGGCGCACAACTATGGGGATCTAGAAGCTAAGGAGAAAATCTGTGGTGTGTCAGCCACCTTGGGGCTCCCTCCCGCAGGAGAAACAACCAGTGTCGTTGTCAGCATGAGCTGGGGAGGAGAAACGACTCGCAGATAAAGGAGTTAATCTGCTTTCGCAGGTGGCTCTGCATGAGTATTTTACAGACTTGCATACTGCTGAAGGGAAAGCAGCAGCTGGCTCCGGTTTCTCTGAGCATATCGGGTTCCCACTTGCCTGGAGGGCAGCTTCCCCCCAAGTCTGACTGGAGCACGCACCCTCACAGCCTTGTACTCCCAGCCTGCTCCAATTTCAGGTTTGCAAAGCCCTGTCAGTGGGGTGGCAGACCCAGTAAAGACAGGCTGAGCAAAAGACACTCTCGTCCCAGCTACCTCGACAGGCTCCAGCAAGCCCTTCCCCACATGAGCCAGTCCTCGTCCCATCCCCCATGCCCGATGCCACAGGACGAGTGTCACCTCTCATCTCATTAATCAGTTAAACCACTCTTCCAAACTAGGAAAACTGGTTTCTCGCTCCCTTCCTTTTCCACCTCAAAAAGAAGAATCAACTTCCCTCGCTGGGCTCCAAATGATAAGTTAAAATTTGCCTCTTCTCCAAGGGGGAGGGGAAAAACAAAAAAAAAACCGTACATAAAAATCATGTTTTCATTGAGGCACTGTCTCCTTGGAAATGGGTTTTAAAGAAATATTTTTATCTCAGCTATAGATAGATACAGAAATGGTGCTCTTTCATATATCACCTCTCTTTACTTCTAGATAACTTAAGCACAGCCCAGCAGGCTGAGAGCAAAGCGAGCAGCCGAGCAGCCATGCGGCCTGCTGTGCTCCACCCACAAGTCAAGCCCTGTCTGTGTGGGGCGACAAATGGATGTGGCTCCTGTCGCAGCGAGCAGAGGCGCACTCCCCAGGCTTCCCTCACCTTCGGCAAGTCACAAATGCACCCTAGGCCAGGCTTGTCCCAGGAACAGGCACAAACACGAGGGATGCTGATGGGCTCTAAGCAAATGCGTGACTGTCGCTGCAGTCCAGCATAAAAACTTGGAGTCGTCGTGACCAGGACCGTAGCTCCAGAGATAGGCTCATTAGAGACAGACAGTATGCCACTTTCCAGACAGGAAAACTCAAGCCCTGATACTCAGGGGAAGGAGCAGAAGCCCCAGTTCAAAAGGCTCAGATACTACACATTCAACTACATCATCTACTAGCCCCTCCCATCTATTGCCACTTTTCAACACAATGGGTCAGGTTGAGAGGGTGAAAAGCAATGTTCCTAAAAATCACTTATTGCACCAAAGCCCATGAATCCCAGTCTCCAAAGAGCAAAGCATGGGAGCTATAAACCTGATCTCAAATACTCCAAGAGGAGCAAAACAGCAGCAGGGTTGACATTTGCACCAAGGATAGACACTTCAGTTAACATTTCAGCAGCAGGGTCACACCAGCAGTAGCTACTAGTTCAGCCAGCCTGCAGACTCAGGCAGATACTTCTGCACCAAATAATCTTGATGTCATTTTCCAGTCCAGAATACCAATCAAAAACTGATCTTACTATAATTTTAAAACTGAGATTCCTTGTATGAAGAGGGGGAATTGAGAAGACATGTAGACCAGGTGAGCAAGCCCAAATAAACCCTAATAAAAATGTATTTCCACAAAAGACTTGAAAAAGATGAGTGCTTAAAACTAAGATGAAGTGACCAACGAGCTCCTTAATAAAAGAAAATGAACAAAGAAATTATAACAAAAAAAGAAAGAAAGGAAAAAAGTCTCCCCATTCTTTCTCAGGCTCTCTCATTCTTTAGGCCAATGGGAAAGAAAGAAAAAAAGAAGGGAAAACAAAAGCCCAAAACACTTTCAGAATAAAGGTGTTCTCTAATTTCGACAATTTCAGCCATCCCAGCAATGCTACAACTGGACAGGTTGCATTCAGCCAAAGTGAAACAAACCCTATGAACTCTCCTCACATCATCCAAATACTGGCTTGAACTTCATTTGCCACTGTTGCTACTAGGCCACCATCTCCTTACAGAAGGCATATATGAGACTTCTGGTGATGAAATACCCTCATCCTGGAGCACTTTCGGATGAAGCACTAATATTCCTAAGCAGTGAGAGGAATATCCAACCAGTCAGGAAACGATGCTGTGGGGTGCCTCTAGAGGCATCACTGCCCTGCTTCTGCAGAGCTGCTGCAGCCCTAAGGTTCAAAATACTACAAAGAATATGAAGTGCACACCCAGGACTAGCCACGGTTGCAGACAGTACTGGTGGCAGTAAAGGTAACCATGTTAGCCTTAGATTATAAGTGAGAGAAACATTTACTTGACTGATATAATTATGTGGGAGGAATAAGAATGAGATGAGCTACTAGACATTCTTTAAGATTTTATTCAGATTGCAGAGATTTCCAACTACATTAGCTGGTATGTAAAATATATCAATGAAAGATGTTAGTTTTTTTCTGGAAAACTTATCCTAGGAAAACACAAAACATTCTGTAAGTAGTAAGATGACAACAGTATGTTAATAAGACTACTTCCAAAAAAAAAAAAAAAAAACAAAACCAAACAAAACCCAAAAAAACAAACCCACAAACCCAAAGATAGACATGACTAAGACAGGTTTCTGAAACAGGTAGCTAGAATCCTCTGAAAATGCTTTGTCTTGATCCTAACAATGGCGCTTTACAGGATATATGTCAGGGAACTTGAAAGGCTGCTGTGTGTGGAAATACACATGAGCTCTTAGGGAATCTTTCCTGTCTCAAAAAGGATTAAAAGCAGAAAGGAAAAGATTTTAAAATTAATATATACTGAGCTAAGAGAAAAATGTTCAGAGAGCTGTAGCCTAGTGGTCCCTCTTCTCTAATGGCAGGCTGTTGTGTAAATCAAAGTGAAAGAGGAAGAAAGCCGTCTGCAAAGATATTAATGCTTGCTAGAGAGGTAAGGAAGGCCTTAGCAAGTAACAAAAGGGAAAGAGGAAAAAGGGAGCAAGTAATCACCTATTTAATATTATAATAAGATATTTTGCAAAATAATAGGCACTGGTAAAACAGAAAAAAAAAAATCTACCTGCTTCTGTGCCAGTATCAAAAGCCTTAATTACATATATGAAAAAATGTAGCTGCTCAGTTGTGTGCATTAATTCAACCCAAATATGTAAGTTTCTAAAGAGCCTAATGCTTTAAAAATTATTTACAAAAAATTCTAGCCTATTTAGGAAAGATCTGAGTGAACAAATGGGAAATAGGTATGGCAGAGTTTCAAACTGACATTATCTGTTTCTAGCTGATTGTGTCTCAGAGGCATATGATTTCAAACACTCACGGATTAACATTCTAGCAGATAAAGCTCAAGACAGGGTACAAGCTGGTGTGTCTGCTACATACTACTGGAATCACATTAGATAGCATGCAGGATGAGTGGCTAGCTAAGCACCTCTTCATAACAGAGGGAAAAACCCATCTGATCAAGAATTTCAAATGCAGTGACGCTTGCAGAAGGCATAGGGGGGCTAACGCCAAAGAACACCCTTGAAATTTCTAAATTACAAAAAATAATTTCTTAGTTCAATGAGTGTTGCATTGAAAATGAGCAATTCCATTTCAGATTCCATCTTGACAGAAAAATCAATTGTAAAAATAGGAATTAGCAGAAGCTTAGGTTAAAAAAAACAACAAAACTAAACAAACAAACCCAACAACTGTGACAACTGATCTGGATATATAGAAGGAGAATAGGGATCAAACCAATGTATCTAAGGACATACTTAGCATCAAGTGGNAGGACATACATAGCATCAAGTGGGACTCGAGGTACATTGGCATATTTCCCCTGGACAGGCAGATTGTTTAATTGGGCTTCCCTGTCACATCCCCGCACTTGAATGTTTGAATATATCCTAACGAGTGGAAAAAAAAGAAGAGCTGAGAGAAGAAAATGGAAATAAAATTAGGAAAGGGGAAAAATAACATTTGCAAGGGAATTCTAACAACAGGAAGTGAAATCCATAGTCAGAGGTAGAAGGTGATACTGAGTTTTTCAAAGCTTCTCAAGAACAGCAGCCCCAGCAACTGCATGAACCTGCTTCTAGAGGAAAAAGGTAGAAAACATCCCGGATACTGAAGAGCCAAAGCATTCAATATGTATTTCTGTTCTATATTTGGATAAAAGTCAGCTGTTGTAGTTTGTGATAACAAAATGCTTTCCATTCCAGCAGCAACTGAGGAAGATGTTCCAACAGCTACCCAACAAACAGCACTGTCACCCTCCTATCTAGCCTGAGCTTACGGACAGGAGGGATGTAACCAGATAACAAGGGTGTTTTAACCAAACTGTGAACACAGAATCATAGAAGCATAGAAGCATTTTGGTTGGAAAATATCTCTAAGATCATGGAGTCCCACCACTGCCCTAACACCACCATGGCCATTAAACCACACTCCAAAGTGCCATGTCCATACATTTCCTAACACCTGCAGGAACAGTGACTCCACTACCTCCCTGGGCAGTCTGTTCCAATGCCTGACCACACTTTATGTAAAGATTTTTTTCTTAATATC
>VWYK01104879.1:0-17385 GCA_013399775.1 Semnornis frantzii
CCCAGGCAGCCAGCAACAGGAGGGGACGCAGTCGCAAGCTGTGCCAGGGGAGGGCTAGGCTGTATTAGTGGGAGGTGTCCCTGCCTATGGCAGGGGGCTGGAACTAGATGATCCTTGAGGTCTCTTCCAACCTTACTGTTCTATGATTCTTTGATATTAGGAGGAAGTTCTTCACAGAGAGACTGATTGGCATTGGAATGGGCTGCCCACGGAGGTGCTGGAGTCACTGTCCCTGGAGGTGTTGAAGACAAGACTGGATGAGGCACTTAGTGCCATGGTCTGGTTAATTGCCTAGGGCTGGGTGATAGGTTGGACTGGGTGAGCTTGAAGCTCTCTTCCAACCTGGTTGATTCTATGATTCTATGACATGCCTGCACTGTGGTTCTCTGGATGGGTTAGGGCATCCTCTTAAAGCCCAGGATTTCAGGGCTGTGCTGTTATGGAGGGGACATTCAGATGCCCTTGACAGGGTGAGCAGCCAGGCTTCTTCATGCCGCAGTAGGACACCACTGCAGGACAGACGCAATTGTTTCTGAGCCGCTCTCTTTAAGGACACAGGCAAATAAAAATGCATGAGAAAATCAGCTGCCTTACATGCTGATGCTTTTAATTGCCTTGGCTAAATGGGAAATTAATGCTGGAAACTTCAAGTCCTGTTTGATGTTTAGCACCCACGCTCCAAAAGGACTGGTTCTCTGGGCATGGCTTTGGTGCAGCCAGAAAGCATGAAATCGCTCCCAAATTGCTCGACGGGTAAGGTAATTGCCCTCCACCGCCTCACACTGCAGACCTGGGCAGCAGACACCACCTCCCAAGTGGAACAAATGCAGAGATAACCTGGAAGCTCTTCAGCCTGGAGAAGAGAGGGCTTCCAGGAGACCTTAGAGTAGCCTTCCAGTATCTGAAGGGGGCTACAGGAAGGCTGGGGAGGGACTATTGACAGGGTATTGCAATGACAGGACAAGGGGCAATGGGTTTGGACTGGCAGAGGGGAGATTTCAAATAGATGTTAGGAAGAAGTTGTTTGCAATGGTTGCCCAGGGAGGTTGTGGCTGCTCCCTCCCTGGAGGTGTTCAAGGCCAGGTTGGATGAGGCCTTGAGTGAGCTGTACTAGTGGGAGGTGTCCCTGTCTATGGCAGGGGATTGGAACTGGATGATCCTTGAAGTCCCTTCCAACCTTACCATTCTATGATTCTGATTCTAAGCTGTTTATGTAGCACCTTGTGTGCCTGGCATAGAAGGCTCCTTGTCCAACGGGTGCAGAGACCATCTTCTGCTTCTCCGGAGGAGCTTAGTGCCTGGCAAGGTTGGGGAAATAAGCCCCTGAGAGGGTGCAAGGAAGAAATTCCCTCTCATCAGCCCTGTGCCATGCACTTTGCATTTTCTCCTTGTTATGCTCATNAGCCCCCGCCCCGAGTTAGGATCCATGATAGTATCTCCATTTTGTTTGCCTGGTGGCTGTTTCTGCCCTCTGCAGCTCTGTGAAGACAATCTCCTACTTGTCTCCATTATAGACTCTGCACATCTGTTGAGAATGTTGGTCAGAGGGTGAGCTCAGATGTGACCACTGCACGCAGCAAAGATGTTTCAAGGCCAAACAGTCCTATCCCCCTTGCTCTTCACACAGACACACAGCACACCAGTGGCCATCCTCGCTGCCCTCCCAGTTGGGTTGTGCCTTTGGGAATGAGGACTTTGGGTGTGGGGTTGAAGCGCAGACGTCGAGATTCACGTTCATGGATTTACACAGTGAGTCAGAGACATTCCCTGCACTTTTCTTTTGTCTTAGCAACTTCTTGCAGCAACAGGAGAGGTCACAAGAGTCCTTTACAAATGTGTACAACTCCCCAGGTTTACACAGCAGGGCTGAGATCCAGTTCCACACTCACAAGCTAAGCTTCAGCAGAAATCCCTTCCTCACATTTCAGGACCATGTCCTCAGAGTTTCTGCAACCTCCAGAAGCCCAGAAAACCCCCAGGGAAGGTGCAGCAGCTCCCACCCTTCTACACTTCTCAAAGCTATTTCATTAGCAGTATTCCCGGGTGCAATCTACTGCCAGACTGCAGGAAATCTTGGCCAACTCATGGAATATCAGAGTTTGGGAATCAGCACAACAGTGCCTGTCCACACACCCTACCCCTATGCTTTGATACTGTTTTCTTCTCCTTTATTTTCCAACCTCAGTATATTTGCTTGGTTATTAGGACCAGAGGATCAGAAGACATTTTGCAAGACATCTTGCAAGACTCACACAGTGCTGTGAGTCTTTGACCAGGAGAAAGGCACTGGCTGCCTTGAGAGGAGTTGTTCTCCCCCAACAAAGAAAAGAGAAAAAGTAATCTTTGCAAGCCTGAATCTTTTGGTTTGGGTTTTTTTTTCCCCTCACTCCAGGCACAAAAGGCCAGATTTTGGTGCAAATGTTTGGAGTTACATTAAAACCTGTTTATAGTCACTGAAAAAATTGAAGGTAGTCAGATTTTTTTTTTTTAATGGTTGACCATGATTGTGTTGGTCCTTAGGAGAACCAGGATAAGGTCTTCATATTAGCACATTGAAGAAAGCAAGAGGGAAAGGTATCTTGAGAGACCACCTATACACCCTTCCCTGCTGCACTCTCCTGGCATGTCCTCAATGCATAAATCCACTTCTCTGGGACATAAAGATCCCTTTTTTTCTGCATTCACTACTCCCTTTTGCTGTCTCTTTATGTCCCTGCTACTTGGGATTCATTTTCTGAGCAACCTTTCTCAAAGAGGGAGGACCTTGCTGCTGGGCTGAATGGAGGAATGAGCAGAAAGGGAAGCCTTCCTCTACCTGCAGCTCCAGCTCTCTCTGGGCAGTCCCCTCTAGGCAGGTAGAGCTGTGCCCTCAAATCCTCAGCCTGGAGGTACTTCCTTCTCTCATGGAAAGAGTTGGAGTCAGATCAGTTTGCCTTCCAGTTTACCAAGTCCTGCTAGAGCCACATTGTCATGAAATTATAAAAAAGAGTTCTAATGGACACCTGTGACATCTCCTATCCTTTAGCAGGACTCTGCTCCACCCTGTGCATGCCCAATGGCAGTGTGACTAATATCCCTTCTCCAAAACTTTTAGAGAAGTCATATCCACTTCTGTCCCCAGGAGATGGGAAGCAGCAGTACTCACAACACTGCTAGGAAACTGTTAACAGGTGTTGTGGACCTGGCAGACCAACCCCTGCTGCCAGGAGAAGCAGCAGAGGGAGGTGTTGGGCACAAGGATGCACAACTCCTCCAGACACCACATACTTGGAGTGCAAATTATTGCTGCCGGCTAGCAGGTAAGACAGGAGGAAGCAGCAGGGTTTGCCCTGTCCTTCCAGTCCACAACAGACAGCCCCAGATGATTTCAGCAGGGATAAAGACCGCCTCCTTATCTCTAACGATTACAAACTGCCTCTGATGAGTTCACCTCTTTGACTCCCTCGCTTGTTTAGTTTGGAGGTTTCTTCATGTACCAAGAACCAGTGGAACTAGCACTAATCCACCCCACAGCAGCAGCTTGGCCAGGAAAGGGGAGCTGTCACCACCACCCCCACCAGAGAGACACTACAGAGATCAACAGCTTTGATATTGCAGGGGAATTCCTGACAGCCCCTCCTGACATAGGTGTCTTCTGTCTGCCCCTCCCTGCAGTCCTGGTTACTACTCTGCTCTCTGTAAGAAAACCCTCCACAGAGTGAAGTAAGGGGAGCTATGTGTCCCAAATACCTTCCCCAGGCTATAGGCTCCAGCAGAGAAGGAGGCTACAATGACTGCATTTGAACTTAGAGAAATCTACATGTGATCAGAATATTGGGGGTGGGGGGGGGAAGTTCCCCTAGTATGGATCAAGCACTGGAGCAACTGCCCCCAAGCCAGGAGAGCAGTGAGGCTTCTTTTAATGGCTTCCAATCACAGGCAAATGTGAGAGATGCTTTAGCTGGATTCAAATAACCAGACTCAGGACAGATTGGGAGAGATGAAAGCTCCTGCTTGGATGATCTCTCAAGCTTCATAGGCTTGTCACATGCTTTCAGCAGCAGGGCAGCAGCTGAGCAGGACAGGAGCTGCCCAGAACCAACAGGAGCTAAGCTGCCCATGCTGCTGTGGGGGCCTCAGCTTCATCATGGGAAAGGTTCTTCTGCTGTAGCTGTTCTCCCTCTGCTCTCTGAAGCCTCCAGTGAGGACCAGCAGGAGTGCTGTAGTGAAGTCTATCTCTCTATGGGGCCGTGCTGGGAGGTTCCCAGCTGTGGAGTGCCCCAGGGGCTGCTGACAAATCTTCCATTGGGTTCCAGGTGGGTATGTTAGTTTCAAGCATCTCTGGCTCTTCACTGCTGCAGCTTGCCCAGAGCAATTCTTCAACCTAGCTGACCCATATAAAGCCCTCTCCATCTTCCAGCCTTTCCTCACATACCAAGACAGTGATGAGGACTTCATCCTCCTCCTCATGTTTCCAGGCCCTGCCACTAATAAAGACCAGCCCTGGATGGGAGAAGCCTGAACTACAGAGGGATGCCTTCAAAACCATCTGCTCCTAGCTAAGGAATCTGTATGACATCATCATTAAGAGATCATCACCACCACTGAAAGGCTCTAACACTTGGCACAGACTCCTCTGGGTCCTCATCAGCACCTTGATGTCTGCAGGGTTAAGATCAGTGGTGAGAAATTCTGCTGAGCTGGGTGTTTTTTCTGAGCACAAAGACAGTGAGAAGGGAAAAGCCTTGCAGGATACATCTGAGGCATTTCTCTTATGTTCAACTACGCCATCATCCACTGTCACTGCTCTGGCTTCTTTTTCAAGGCCTCTGCATTTACTTGGTTGGTTTGTTTCCTTTGGACTGTGTTACCATCACATCAAAGACCAGAGCAGAGAGAGGGAAGACTTAATTAAGCTGTGAATTAACCCCTGGGAGGAATAACTGTGGAGACTACAGCAAAGCTTCCCAAAGTAGGGATGGGTGAGGAGGCATGGAAGAGACTTTCAGAGCTTGCTGGCAGAAGCTCTGCTCCCTCTTCTCATGGCTGGACTCACCACCTTTCCCCCACATGAGAGCTGAGTCCTGTTCCCCTTCTGTCAGCTGAGTGCCAGGAGCACACCCCCAAAGACTGGCAGGCCCTGCAAGGGCTCTAGTGACACTGACATTTGGTGCTTTCATCTCCACCCCCTTCTTCCCCCAGACTGAATTCTTTCAGGAGCAGGTGAGTGGATCTTCCCAAAGTCTCCTGGGATTTGTACCTGATCTGGCATACAGCTGGCAAGGGGCACATCTATCACACACTTCCAGAGGCCTGCGGAGTGTTTCTTCTTGCTTTCTTCCTCCTCCTCCTTTTATTTTTTGTGGTCTCAGGTGAACACAGGGTATTTCAAAGAGATCTTTGCCAACATTGAAGCTTAGAAGTCAGCTGGTGGAGCAACCTCAGGTGACATGGAAAGGAGCAGGTCCCAGCTGGGTGCCTTCCCAGAAGAATTGAATCAAAGCCGGAAGAAATGACAACACAAGCTGGTCTGACTCAGTCTGGCTGAGGGTTTCTCCTCCCTCCCTTTGTTACTGAGCCCAGCCCGATGGCCCTTCCTGGTTTTACTCTAGCAAAACCTTCACTAAGCTTCAGATTAAGTCCCTGGGTCACCAGCAGAGATGGCTGGTAGCAAATCCCTGGATTTTGCCTTTCATCATCATCAGGAATATTACATTTCTGCAGAAACCAAGCTGAGAAAAAGCCAGCATCTGTGATCCCTGCTGCAGAGCTGAGCATCTGCTCAAGGAAAGGCTGGTAATCAGGAAGAGAGAGGTCAACAGAAGATTATCTTCTAAGTCTTCCCTTATAGACTGAATCTCTAATATGTTTACTTAGCCAGATGCAAATCCCCTTCACAAACTCGCGGCACTGCTGAGTACAAGTACACACAGAAAATTAACAAAGCTGGAGTATCAATTCCTCATCTGTCTCTAGTATGAAACTCCTGGTGGCTACATGGGAGGAAGGAAAATGTTCTTTCTCCAGTGTCCAGGGAGACAAAGCTCAGTTTCCAGCAGTGTTCTCCAACTCTCAACCAAGAGATTTTGTCCAGCACCTTGCTGCTTTGTTCTCTTTCCCGCCTGTCCTCCTTCCTTGATCTGGTTCTGGGCTGCTCCTTCCCTGGGACCCAGGGTTTGAATTTTGCCTTTGTCCATACACAGAATCACACAAATCACGTGGACTAGGCAACAACAAAGTCCACCCATGGCCACTGAACTTGCTAAGGTAGGAGATCTTCAGAAAATCAATACCAGCATCAAGTGCAAAACGATCTCCATCTGAGTGCTCAAGGGCAGATCGAAGAGTGTGAAAGAAGCCTGATGTACAGACCCCTCAGCTGGGTATCCTGCACCAGCTGAAACCAGTCCTGTCTGCTGGCTTGATGTAGGCTAGAGAAGCATCCTAATGATCACTCTGCTGGAGTAGAAACCTCTCATGGTCACCTTACTGTCTGCTGGGGCAAAGGCAAAGTGTCACTTGGAAAGTGGGGACAGTGTCTGCATTTGACTGTTTGATCTACAACAGAGGAGGAGGAGGAACAGGAGGCCAAGGCAAATATTATTATATAATTATATTATTACACAGCCAGCAGAAATTCACCATATAGCATCTTGTATAGGGCTGGAAAGATGAGGCATGGACAGGAAAGGACAGGAAGGCAACACAGCATGGGCTGAGCTGCTCACAGCAGGTACAGCCATGGGTTGGGGCAGGTCAGCACATTTGGAGCTTTACTGTTCACAGTTCGTTCTTCTCTCTGCTCTTAACAAAACATGCTCAGGTCTATGTGTGGTGTGTCATAGGTTCAAGGTCACCTTGCATCCAGCCCAGCACAATAAAACCTTAAAGGAATGGGGTGTAACAAAAGAGCCAGATGGCTTTGAGCCTCTCAGGGAGTGACAGGTCTCGAAATAGTTCACAGCTACCTGGAGGTTAGAAAGCCCTTACGTCCATTGCCTTCTCAGGTGGCTTCCTAAGACACCCTGCTCCTGCAGCACGAAAGTCTGGGGATCCCCTCTGAGCTGACAGTGACAGCTAAGAAGGAATGAGACTGGCTTAAGCAGAGCCTGTTTAATGCCATTCCAACCCCAGCCAGCCGGGTCAATTAAAAAATAAAGACAAAGGCTCTAGGTCCGGGTCTGCTGTCCCTAGCAAATTCATTATTTCCCCCCCGCCAACAGAAAGAGGGCAACTGTTCACGTAAGACACAGCTAATAATATCTGAGTACAGGACATTGCTGCTAAATTATAGGGAGGGCTTGGGAAGGGAAATTAGTGTCATTTGCAAGCCCAATAATAGGGGCTGTGCGGCATGAATGCCGATGCGGGAGCGGGCAGGAGGACAGCCTGCGGCTTATGCAACCGTCCCCGTCCTCCTCCAGCGGGCAGCCAGGCTGGCAGGATCACACCAGGGGGCTGAGGAGCAGGCTAGCAGAGGAGAAGAAGGCTTGAAAGCCAAAAGCAGTTGAAAACAAAGGGCAAAGCGGAGAGCTCTTTGAATAGGAAGGCATCGGAAGCTGTTCCTGAGGGGAGAAGGCTCAGCCCTTCCCTCCCAGCTGAGCTCTGGCAGAGCACAGTTTAGGGGCTTCCAGGGACGGTAGGTCTGGTGTTCCAACTTAAGGGACAGCCCTGGGCAGGTTCTAGGATCATTCAAAACCAGTGGGGAAACTGAGGCACGAGGAGACTGCACAGTCTGTGCTGTGGCTTCAGTCTTAAGGCAGTTCTTGAGCAGTTCTCAGTGATGTGGAACATGGTGCCTGAGGACAGCTGTATTCCCATGGCAAAGCATTTCCCACATCAGATTACGAACACATCTTGAGCAAAGACGTGTTACAGCCAAGCAGAAGTACCCTCTGACCAAATGCTCCCAGGCTGCTAATAAACCTGAACTACCAAGTACCACATTCTTGGTCATCTGTGGAGTATTTCTGGCTCCAAGATCAGAATTCACACCCCATCAACAAGGTAACAAACGTCACAAACCTACCAAAGTACCCTCACTCCTCTGCAGTCCTACCATGCTCCCTGCTGGCTCTCACAGACACATGGTTCCTGGGCCAGGGAATAGTTTTACAGCAATGTTATCAGGGTGCCTAAATGAAACCGAGGAAGTGGAGCAGCTCTTTCTATGCCAAACATGTGCAAGTGCTAGTGTCCCCTTCCTGCCTTCTGAGTTCATATTTCTCAACCCTGGACTGCTTTCCAGGGCCCCTCCTGTCACTGATTAGGAAATGCTCCAGTCCCCTGATGAGCCGGTGAAGCTGGGATTATACTCATCAACTGCTCATTAGTGAAACTTGGCTTTGGTTTATCATACAGCAGCCCCGTGGTGTGCAGCCACCTCTGTAACCAGGGGATGTTGAAGTTCTTCAGCTCTTTTGCTGTCCCCATCTGGTTTTGCTCACAGATGGAGAAGGGCTCTTAGGCCACTGCTGAGATCTGGCAAGCAAATCTCATTCCAGTAGAAAAGAGTCCTCTTTCAGACTGTGAGCTGATCACCACAGCACTGTGCCTCTATTTCAGATGGGGAATTTTGGACCCTGAGAGGCTTCTAGGGGAAAGCTAAGAGGTACTGAGTGCTGAGAGCCATGCAAGAAGTGCTGCAGATGTCAGTGTTCTCAGACACAGAGAGGTCTACAAGAACCATTTTGTTTATGCACCAGCACAGCCTCCACAGAGAGCCCTCACTCCAACCTCTAGTGAGCTGGAGACGGCCACAGAGCCAACAGCTCTGACCCTAAAAACAGCCAGTGGGGAGGCAGCTGATGAGACCAGCATAAGCACTGTCATCTTTCATGGCAGCTTTGAGTCCAGCCTTCTAGCCAAAGTGCAGATGCTGCAAACCAGTATTGCTGGAAAGGGATAGTTTTGCCAGCTGGCAAAATACAAAAGCCAAAAAATACTTCATAACCTGTCCAAATCTCCCTTCAGGTCTCTATGTAGCACCCATTTCCCACTTCCTTCCCTGGTTCATACCTCGAGAGTACTCTTCTCTCTCCTGTCTCATCTCCGTCCTTACTCACAGTCACTTTAGAACCTGTCCCTATCCCTGTATGTGTGGCAGCTCCAAAAGCCAGTCCTTGAGAAGAGTCACCATGGTCTCATTCCTCCCCCCTTCACAGCTGTGACAGGGGAGAGAAATTCCCCTGGGCTACCTGCAGTCCCTGGGGACTCTGTAATGGAACCACTACTCACTCATTTGGGTCTGTCACCCTGAGAGCTCTCCCCAAGGAGATCTCAAAATTAAGACCCCAGCACAGCAGAGTGCCAGGGACACAAACACCACCACAGAGCCACAGAATCACAGAATTAACCAGGTTGGAAAAGACCTCCAAGATCATCGAGTCCAACCTATCGCCTAACCCTTCTGATCACCTAAAGCATGGCACTAAGTGCCTCATGCAGCCTCCTCTTAAACACCTCCAGAGATGAGGACTCCATCACCTCCCCAGGCAGCCCATTTCAATGCCAATCATTCTTGCTGTGAAGAACTTCTTCCTAACATCAAGAGCAGTGTGGGCAGCAGGGCAAGGGAGGGGATTCTGCCCCTTTACTCTGCTCTCCTCAGACCCCACCTGGAGTCCTGTGTGCAGTTCTGGAGCCCCCAGCACAGGAAGGACATGGAACTGTTGGAGAGGGTCCAGAGGAGGCCACGAAGATGCTCAGAGGGCTGGAGCAGCTCTGCTATGAGGACAGGCTGAGAGAGTTGTGGCTCTTCAGCCTGGAGAAGAGAAGGCTTCCAGGAGACCTTAGAGTAGCCTTCCAGTATCTGAAGGGGGCTACAGGAAGGCTGGGGAGGGACTATTGACAAGGTCTTGCAATGACAGGACAAGGGGCAATGGGTCTGAACTGGCAGAGGGGAGATTTAGACTGGATGTCAGGAGGAAGTTGTTTGCAGTGAGGGTGGTGAGGCACTGGCACAGGTTGCCCAGGGAGGTTGTGGCTGCTCCCTCCCTGGAGGTGTTCAAGGCCAGGTTGGATGAGGCCTTGAGTGACCTGTGCTAGTGGGAGGTGTCCCTGCCTATGGCAGGAGGTTGGAACTAGATGATCCTTGAGGTCCCTTCCAACCTTACCATCCTATGATTCTATAACATCCAGCCTAAAACTGCCCTGGCACAGTTCGAGGCTGTGTCCTATTGTTCTGTCACCGGGTGCCTGGCAGAAGAGACCAGCCCCCACCTGGCTACAACCTCCTTTTGGGCAGTTGTAGAGGGCAACAAGGTCTGCCCTGACCCTCCTCTTCTCCAGGCTGCACACTCCAGGTCCCTCAGCTGCTCCTCATAGGGCTTGTCCTGGCAAGACTTGATCTTCTCTAGGCTTCCTCACTGAAAGCTGGGGACATGGCCATTCTCTCCCCCTTCCCTTTCCTCCCTTGCTCCATCCTGTCAATCAGGCTCCAGCTCAGAAAGGTTTCCTCACACAACAGTTACACTGGCTTTAGAGAGATGCAATTAAGATGAAACCACTTATTTAAAGCAGCTCCTCTCCCAGCACCCTTCTAATGTCACCTTTGATCACTGAAACCAACCCAGCTCACAGATTGTCAGGGACGTGTCCTTTCATTTTCTCCCTCTCTCCCTCAGTCCCTTCACACAAAGCTGGTTTCTCTCTCCCTGCTGCTGCTCTAAGCACTCTGCAGAGCAAAGGACCTGTCATTTTTGCATCGACCAGTGGGGAAAACAGAGCCATATGCCATGGCTGTGGCCCATGAAGGTCAGAGAGGTTATGTAGACAATGCTGTGTGTTGGGCTCAGGCAGGCTTGGCCCAGGCACAGTGCTGTCCTGTGGTGCTGCAAATAAGGATGGGCTGCCAAAGGGTAAGGAGCTCTGTGCTAATGCATCTGAAAGGAAATACTCTGAATGGATTGGGAGAGAACAATCACTGGTGGGGGAGGCTGGACCATTTCCACCACTTATAAGAGTCAGTTCTGCTCAAAACATAACTTAGGCATGGACTTAGCTTTAAAGCCCCAGGCAGGTCCTGTTCTCCCATGCATACAGGAGCTGCTGGATCAGAACTCCCTCAGCAGTCCCTCTCCATCCATCCATCCATGCATCCATCCCATCCATCCATTCATGCATGCATGCATCCATCCATCTATCCATCTGCAGACATGCATCTGATCATCGGGCACTGAGACCCCAGATGGCTTTACCAATAAATGTATCCATCAGGTTGCATTTTCTATCAGGCTGGAGGTCTCCTGGTTGTCAGTGCTTCCACCCACGCAGGCAGCTCTCTCCTGAACTCTGTCTCACTGCCTCCCAAACTCCCTGTGTCACATTTTCTTTGGAGATGCAGAGCAAATACACATACATCCCTCTGCTTCCCTAGGGAGACAGGAGAGCAATTTACAGGGTTCCTTGGGTGGGCAGCCTTCTTCCTCTGAACTCTTACTTCAATTTATTTTGTTCTAATCTGCAAGAGAAATGTCTCTTCCCACAGGTGGAAAGAAGAGCAAGAAGCTACCCTGTTACACAACACAGGTGATTTGCAATTCATCACCAGCCCAGGGCTAGGTGAAC
Source organism: Semnornis frantzii (assembly GCA_013399775.1). NCBI lineage: Eukaryota > Metazoa > Chordata > Aves > Piciformes > Ramphastidae > Semnornis > Semnornis frantzii. The sequence continues at coordinate 11,548 of VWYK01104879.1, forward strand.
TTTACTGCCATTGCAGGGTGACACTTTAATGCTTAGAAGCAAAAGTTGTCATGCCAAAAGTCTCAGCACTGACATTACAGATTCCCCCTGACCTTTCCAAAGACCTCTGATTTATCAGCTTCTGAGAATTTCTGAGTACAGAGCAGGTTTCTGCCCTACCTAGGTGACAGCCAGGGTCTGGGTCATGGTCAAATTTGGCTGGTTTTACTCTACAGTGAGAGACCCCAGCCCTTGGTTCATCTAAATCAGAGACTGATGGGGCTGCTACAACTGGGGAAATTAAATGCCCCCTCTCCCCTCCTGGTCCATGTTGAGCTGAAGCTGGCTACCAAAACCTTGGTGCTTCAGGACAGTGTCCATGATGGTTTGGGGGAGGACAGCAAAGAAACCAGCCCAGCTGATTCTTCTGCCTGTAAATCAGTCCAGACATGCCATCACTAATCTGCTGAAAGCTGAGTCCTCCTCAGGGCAGCTTGTAACAAAGATGAGCTGATCAAGCACGGCAGGGCTTCCCCAGCACACCCTGCTGCCACCAGTCAGCGAGGGTTAAACATGAAGCAAACAGTTTGTCAGGAGCTCTGCAATCTCGACAGCACAACCTGCTCTGCCTAGAGGCTCAGAGCTTAAACAGCAACTGCCTGAGAGGTTGTCCCTGCTGCCTGCCTCCTCCAGGTCTCTCCTCCTACCTTGTCACCATACGGAGAGTGGCTTTTGTCACTTCAAGGTGCGATCAGGAAATAGAGGGCTTTTAAAACCACTGCTATTAGGAACAATAAAAATAATAGAGAGGGAACATATGTTTCTCCACAGGCCCATCACCTTCTGCTTGCTCGAATTGAAGTGTTTTGCCACCAGAGCATGACAGCATGCTGATACATCACCAGAGCTGCAAAGCTGCTGGCTCTATTACTGTTATCAACCAGGTTTTCTAAAGAAAGGCAGCAGCACACCGTGTGCAAGTGCCTGTGGGTCAGCCCACCCCACCCCACCCCCCCCCAACATTTTTAATTGGTCAGCTAATTTCAACCCACATAGCTCAAAAGATGAAGGTTGTCAGAAGAATTGGTTTGTGCAAGCAGAACAGGCAGTGGGATGGAGCCAGATCCCCATCGGCCACCCCTACTAGACACCAGAGAGCACCTCAGGAGAGCATGCAGTGCCCCACTGCATACCTCTGCAGACACAGGAAAACATGGTGTGGGTTTGGGGTTTTTAAAGCTCTTTTTAAGCTTTTTTTTTTTTTTTTTTTTTTTTTTAAAGTTTGGGGAACATTTTGCCAGTTCTCTGGTGCAGGATGGAATCAGCATCAAGACACAGAGTGCGGAGGAGGCTGCTGCTGAGCCCTCTGTCCCCTTTGTCCTGTCATAGGGCTGGCAGCAGGCAGTTCCCAAAAGTTTGGTGTGAGCTGAGTGCTGCCACATCCCATGTGCCTGAGAGACTCCTGAAGCCTTTCTCAGGAGCTCCAGACCAGTTTAGTTAAACAGGGATAACTAATCAGCCTAACTCAAACTCAAGAGCTGTGCAGCAGTCACAGGATCACACAGGGCTGTGGAAAGGACCCAAAGAGATCCTCAAGTCCAACCCCGCTGCCAGAGCAGGACCAGACAATCTAACTCAGGTCACACAGGAACACATCCAGACAGGCCTTGAAAGGCTCCAGAGAAGGAGACTCCACAACCTCTCTGGGGAGCCTGTGCCAGTGCTCTGGGACCCTTAAAGAAATTTCCCCTTGTGTTGAGGTGGTGCAGCTTCCATCTATTGCTGCAGCTTCCATCCATTGCTCCTTGTCCTATCCCAGGCAGCAAGTGAGCAGATCCTGTCCCTCCTTACTGACCCCCAGCCCTCAGATATTTATAAACATTGATTAAATCCCTTCTCAGTCATCTCTCCTGCAGACTACAAAGCCCCAAGTCTCTCAGCCTCTCCTCCTAAGGCAGTGCTCCAGTCCTCTCATCATCCTCATAGCCCTCCACTGGACCTCCAGCAGATCCCTGTCCGTCTTAAACTGAGGAGCCCAAAATTGAAGGCAGTACTCAACCTGAGGTCTCAGCAGGGCAGAGTAGAGGCAGAGGAAGACCTCCTTCAATCTGGTCTCCTCTCTAGGGGCCCAATCCTGCTGGAACCAACCAAGCCACCATCTTCATGGCCATTTCTCCAGCCTCTCACAACCCAGCCCCACTGTTTTCACCACATTTCCCAGTCAGGCCTAATTGGGCACTGGCTCTCAAAGCCTTTTTATATTATTCCTTCAAATCCTTCAACTAATTGACCCCAAGGATTGTCTTCTCATGGGCTGCTGAGGATGCAGGTTAAATTTCCCCTGAGTAAGTCAAAGCTGCCCACCTCCTTCAACAGAGTAAGGATAGGAGCATTCACACACAACCACAGGCAACACTGCACACATCCAAACCACCATCCATCACCCTGGCACTAACTCAGCCTGGCAGCCAGACCAGGAATCACAGGGAGGGTTTCCCATGGAAAGCTGAAGTCACTCCAAGCCATGGGCACAATTCAGCCAGACATCCTTGCTCCTGATGCTGCAGAACCCTGAGGAACTGGAACATGTCTCCATGAATTACCTGGAGCTCACATGTGTTTTATCTGCCACTTCGGCCCACTTCTACACAGCTCTGACCAGGCTTCTTACTACAGGATTACTATTTAGCAATACATGGACACAGTCTCTTACCTAATCAGGAGGTCTGGAGCAGTTTGTTCTTGCTCATAGTTTGTTCTTCCATTATTAAGGCATTATGCTCTGGTGAGACCCCATCTGCAGTACTGTTTCTGGCTCTAGAGTCCTCAGCACAAGACAGACATGAACCTGTTGGAGCAAGTTCAGAGAAGGGCCACAAAAAATGATCAGAGAGATGGAACACTGCTGATGCAAAGAAAGGCTAAGAGAATGTGGGCTACCCTCCCCCTCTGGGGAGACCTTATAGTGGTCTTTCAGTTCCTAAAGGGTGGCTATGAGAAAGATGAGGACCATCTTTTTAGCAGGGCCTGTTGGGACAGGACAAGGAGTGATGAGTTTAAACTAAAAGAGGGAAGATTTAGACTAGATATTAAGAAGACATTTTTTACAATGTGGGCAGTGAGACACTGGCACAGACTGCCCAAAGATGTCCCATTTGTGGAAACATTCAAGGTCAGGTTGGATGGGGCTCTGAGAACCTGATCTAGTCAAAGATGGCCCCGCTCCCTGCAGCAGGGGTGGAAGAGATGACCTTTAAAGGCCACTCACAACCCAAAGCATTCTGTAATTCTGTGATTCAAATAATCCGTTTAAGTAAGCAGAGGGGCATTGCTCTTGCTACTTCACATGCTTCTTGTTGAAAGAAAGATCACCCTGGTTCAAGTCTGCAGAAGGCAGATTGAGACCTTCATAACTGCCCCTCCTCTAGTAAAACGTCAATTGTTGCTGCCAAAATGTAGGCTCTTGTGCTGGTTTGAGGCTAATTGGAATATTTTAATGAGAGAAATTAGATTATTGGCTGTGAAAAGAGAATATGGTGACGTCTAGAGTACCCATTCATTCTGCTGGGACATACAAAAGCAAGGCACAAGCATAGATAAGTCAGCCTCTGCCTAGCTTTTGCCATATTAACTCTTCTGCCTGACCCTGCACATTTCCCAACTAATCATTCTGCTTCTAACACCCCTTGCTGAGCTTTCCAGCTCACCCTGCATGTAAGAGAGATTCTGAGATGAGGGGAAGGGTGGAAAGAAGGTGGGAGGGTGGTTGGGAGCCCTTCCTGGGCACTTTGACTGCTGGGAGGGGTCTTGTATTTCTGCATTACTTTTAACTTGTATATAGCTGTAAATATCTGTAATATACTGTATATATATATGCTTGTAAATTGTGCTAAGTTTTATTCCTTAACTTCCAGCTGGCTGAGTTTAGTCTGGATGAATTCTTGGGGGTGGGGGAGCAGGTAAAGCCCAGAACCACTACAGATCTCCTGTCCACTCAGTGAGGGCAGCAAGGGACAACTTTGTGCTATCCAGAAATGTAATCCCTGACCCACATCAAACTGCTGAGTGTTGTGCACTAACAACAGGGTTAAAGGATGGACCAACTGCCTTTTGGTGAGGAACCCCAACTACCCAAACCACCTCTGGGATGGAGCACATCCCAGCACCAGGCCATTTGCATGTGTGATAAGCAACTATAGAGAAAAAGGAGTGGAATTAAATATCAATCCACGGGGCCAGGATTTAACCAACACAGCAGCACACCCTTAAAGCAGCAAAACAAATTAAGTCAGCAGTCACACTCCCAGCATCTCCAAGGTCAACGTTTTCACACCTCCCTGTCCCGTGTGTCTGCTTTCAGTCCGTTCTTCACAGGTGCAGCCTGCCAGTAGCTTGTGAGAAAAAAAACAACCCAAAACACTAAAAGGCAAGGAGGTGACTTCAACTGTTGTCATTTGCTGTCTCCCGGCAACAGCTGTGTCTTCTCCTCCCTGCTCCCAGCCCCTCGCAGCTGGCAGCGATCTTCTTTCCAACAAACAAGGCTCCCCGCGGTGAAGGTTGCCTGGGGAGCTCTGATGCTTCAATCTAGCGTAAGGATGAGCTCTTCACCTGCAGAGGTGATGGTTCTTGGTTTGCTTCTCACCATCGGCTCTCAGCCCCCCACCTGTGAAGATGCGCAGCCCCATTCAAGGGCTGAACAGCTGGTGCCAGTGCCTGGGCAGACACCCAAGCGTCAACAAGGCAGCTTTTGTGTTTCCACCCAGGCTTTGCCCTGGGAAGGGAGGTGAAACATGAGCATGTGAGAAGATATTGTCACCTCACCCTGTCTAATCAGTCACATTAAGCGATTGAGGAAGAGCTCCCCAGGGGACGGATTTTGCTCCCAGATTTTTCCGTGCCTGTCTCAGGAGGGGATTTAGTAGTCTGAACCTCCTCCAGAGCTTTTGCTTTTCCCAATGAATGCATGAATAATCAGCATAATTGTATGCCAATTGTTTTTTTCCTTCTACACCACAGAGGCTCTCTGCTCCTCTGCTACCCAACCCCTCTGATCTTTTAAACCAAATTAAGTGCTAAACCACGACTTCCTTATAGGCCTTAGAGTAGCCTGAAAGGGACCTACAGGAAGGCTAGGGAGGGACTATTGACAAGGCCTTGAAATGACAGGACAAGGGGCAATGGGTTTAAACGGGCAGAGGGGAGATTTAGACTGGATGTTAGGAGGAAGTTGTTTGCAGTGAGGGTGGTGAGACAGTGGCACAGGTTGCCCGGGGAGGTTGTGGCTGTTCCCTCCCTGGAGGTGTTTAAGGCCAGGTTGGATGAGGCCTTGAGTGACCTGTGCTAGTGGGAGGTGTCCCTGCCTATGGCAGGGGGGTGGAACTGGATGATCTTTGAGGTCCCTTCCAACTTTACCCTTCTATGATTCTACGACTCCACCTCCTCTAATCGTTCACAGGACTGCTGTTGTGACAGAGCCAGGCAGAGGCAGAAGCACATCCCCAGAAGGCCATTGGCACCTTAAAGTCAAACACAACAAATTTTTGGAGACTTACAGAAAAGACTTGTTGAGAAGAGGTGGTGGTTGGGAACCTCTTTCGGCAGATGACTGTGAAAAGACTCTGTCATCTTCTGCACGTGGATGGTTTCCCATGCCTGCCTGAGGACAGCAGAAGTAGACACCTCTATAGATGTCTTCTGACATTTTCAGCTCTCCTGACTGTCGTGGTAGGCCTAAGCAGGCCACATTGGGCTTGTACCTCTCCTGGCTTGCCCGGGCATGTTTTTCTGCTCTCCCTCCTGCTGTTTTGGGGAGAGCAACCACGGGAAAAGGGACGAAGAACCTGGAGCCACTGAGTCTGG
>VWYK01104892.1:629-11468 GCA_013399775.1 Semnornis frantzii
TAGGCAGGGACACCTCCCACTAGCACAGGTCACTCAAGGCCTCCTCCAACCTGGCCTTGAACACCTCCAGGGACAGAGTATCCACAACCTCCCTGGGCAACCTGTGCCAGTGCCTCACCATCCTCACTGCAAACAACTTCCTCCTAACATCCAGTTTCAATATCCCCTCTGCCAGTTCAAACCCATTGCCCCTTGTCCTGTCATTGCAAGCCCTTGTCAATAGTCCCTCCCCAGCCTTCCTGTAGCCCCCTTCAGATACTGGAAGGCTACTCTAAGGTCTCCTGGAAGCCTTCTCTTCTCCAGGCTGCAGAGCCCCAACTCTTGTAGCCTGTCCTCATAGGAGAGCTGCTGCAGCCCTCTGAGCATCTTTGTGGCCTCCTCTGGACCTGTTCCAACAGTTTCATGTCCTTCCTGTGCTGGGGGCTCCCGAACCGTACACAGATGAAACTGATGTGACACTGTCCAGTATCCAGAGAGGAACTGGAGGCTTGTCCCTGTAGGCATAACCCTGTTCCATGATGAATTTTACTTTCATTGTGACATTTTGAAGGTACTACATGGTAATGACACATTGCTCCAGTAATTTTTGTACAATGTCTGTATGAGCTCTCCCCATCTGTCATGACAGCATTAGTCTTGGCATCTCCTGATGAAAGATTCTAAATTAAAAGGGAGAACAAAATTTCTAATGGGCTCCAAATACCCATATCTTACAAGCGTGAATTAAATATTGCTCTCATCTTGCAGCCTTCCAGAGTATTACATGGATAAAACCCCACAAAACTCTTTAAAATCACCAATCCTGTTAAAAAATGAAATGTATATAAAGTGAAATAGCATTCAGCTGTTTAAACTAACCTGTTGATAGATTGTCTGCTGTCATTTGATTTGCACTTCATTTGAATCAGTAAAAAGTAAACCATAAACAAAACGATTTACAGTAATATAAAAGCTATTACAGAGGACCTTCATCATAAGCTTCTTTGTCACAAAGCTACTGTATCTTACTTTCAATCACTAAACACTGTTTAAAACATTTCCTAATACAAGCCTGCCTCATGCACCATACAAATTTCTTTGCTTCAAAGCCTAGCTGTAGGAACATGTCTTTGAGTTTTAGCGACAAATTGGAGGTTTCTTCTTGTCTATACACAGCAGGCTCTCTCTCTCTCACACACACACTCTGAGCTCTGGCTTGCCCACAGCCATTAAAGTACCTTAATGCCTCCTTCTGTATTTTAAATAACCCTTGGGCAAACAACATCTAGTTACTCAAATATGCCAATTTGTTTGCTCCTATGAAAACTGTAATGGACTTTATATTGATCTCAGTTCCATATCTCCTTTTAAATATTGTTTCTCCTTCTCCTAGATATGCTGCTTTTTGGAGTTAATAATGCGATGAGGAGCTAGCTGCAGTTGCTGGATACTAATGCTACTTTCTTTGCTGTTGCCTCACACATGGTATGTGAATAGTTTCCCTGGCTCTTGTCTATGCTGTCTGATCATGGTGGTGTCATAGTTGCCTCGATCACACTGTAGCTCAGCACTTCTGTGCCCTCTCCCCACAGCATCCCCAGAGCACACATAACCACTCATGTTGCTACCTCTGCTGCTCCCAGTGGGGAAAAAGTCTGTCCTTCCCCAGCAAATTTCTCCTTGAATAGAGGAGTTCCTCTAATGTCATCTGAGAACAAGAAGTACTGTATGTTTGATCCTTTCCACAGGTAGGCTAATCATTGGCATTCAAGGGCAGTAAAAGTTCCCAAGGGGCCAATGAGGCATCAGAGATGTTAGATACAAGCAGAGGAGGTAAAGGCAGTACTGGGTGCATTCCTGGGCTTAGACATAACTCTGAATTCCCAAAGAGGTCCTTGCCTCTGGAGCATGACACAGCTTTCAGCTTGCTGTTCAGAGCTACAGGCTAGATTTGAGGCCAGAGTGGTTAAGGATGGGCAGCAGAAGTGTGCCTGACAGGAAAAGGCAGCTGCATGACCATGGGTCTACATTTTCCCTTATGTTCATCTGAAAACTTGGGCAGTGTACACTTTTAGCAAAAAAGTCCAGAACCCAAAACTGAGGGTAAGAAAATTGCTAGCCCTCACTTTTATCCTCTGTATTTCTGCAGAAATTCTTCCAAGGACACTCTTTGCTTTTCAGCTGCCTTCAAGGCTGGGCTATGTTCATTGGTTTTAATCTGGTTTTGGGTTTTCTAGGTCATGGCTCACAGAGGGCCTTTAGGTGTCTAACTTAAATGGCCTCAGCTTGACTTCAGACAGCAACAGGAAAGAGGGAGGTCTTCTCAGCACTCTCACAAAACTGTGCTCAGTGTGTGCTGGTCCCTGCAAAAAAGCCTAGCCCACATATAGATAAATTTTCTTTTCACCTCCCAGTGGGGCCAAGAAGTGTCTGATGAGCTGCTTACTGTGAGCTAGATGAGATCAATGTCGCTTGCTTATACCTGGCATCACAGGAAATGGTTCTAAATTGAGAACATTAAGTGTGAGCAAGTGGTTTAGACTAGATGTGCTCCTGAGAGCCCCTGCAACTTGATTCACCCAATAATCCTATGATCCTATTTATGTTTGATGGTACCATGGATCAATATAAGTTCGGCACATTCAAACTATCCAGATCCTTTGGGATGCATTTACAGTCTGGCAATGAAAGTGTGGCTGCTGTAGGGCTAATGCAGTATCTTGCTTTAAGGTCACAGTGGTGGTCTCTTGGCTTCCAAAATTAGCAGTGATTAATTGGTCATTCACTGCTGGAGGGGAGTGTGATTTCTGTGGCAGGAGCTTGTGTGCCCATAGGCACTAAGACATGAAGGGCCGCTAGACCTTTAGAAATTTAGCTGTGTGCTCAGTGCATGAAGCAGTGTCAGTTGTATGACAGCATACTTCAGAGTTGTTTTTGTAGCATTAAGTGGAATTGGGATGTGAGGAGTAACTAAAAATACGTCTACGAGCTGACACTGAGGAGCGCCTCACCATCTTGCTCGTGAAGCAGGGTGTTTGCTTCCTCTTGCTTTGACTTTCCTCAAAGCCTCCTGCTTCTCTTCTTGTCAGTCCTCACAAGTCAGAGGCTGTCATGTCACAAAACTGATATAGCTGGGTATGCTACTTCAGGGTTTCAGCAGATCCTGTATTTGGAGTAGTTTGAAAAGTGTCTAGTGGCTTTGTCACATGGTTCCTCTGTAGTGTGAGACCAGCCGGCAGAAAGCCGTGAGCTCACATGTTTAGATGGCTTAGTTTGTGCACTCAGATAAAGTGAGTATCTGCTTGGCAGTGTTTTACAGCAACTGAACATTCCTGACGCTGCCTCTTTTCATCCTTCTGCTCTCTCTTCCTTAACAGCAGAATCAGCAGCTGTAACAACACATGGAGGACACTTGGCAGCTGCAAGACACAGATGCTGAGCTCTGTAATAAACTTCTCCTATAGAAGAATCTGAGTGCTTTTGCTGGCTGCTTAAAAGTCCTTATTGCTCTCTGACTCACTAGCTCAACAAGCAGTTACAGTGTGCTGATGGCTGTTGGTAATCACTCTTGGGGTTATAAGGACCAATCTAATTGACCTTCTTAGTCCTTTCAGATGCTACCACAGCCTAGCTTTAATAATTTGTAAGTGAATTGCATGCTTTCGTGGCAGATATTTGAAAATAAAGTATTGTGAAATCTTATAGTGGGCCATTGTTTTTTATATCTAGAGATAGGCAATAGGCCTGCTTTTGATCACAAGTCACAATAGTGCAAACCAGAAATAACTTTGCTGTTGTTAAAGGGGTATAAGCTATTACAAAACAAATGGGAGTGAGGTTGGGGTGAAGGGAAAGCTTTAAATGAAGTCTTCATTGCCTGGTAAGGAAATGGCATATCATTAATATCACAGAGCCTGGTGTTTGTTGGAATTGACCTGTGATAAGGATGTGGATAAAGGCTTGTGGCAGCAGGCTAACATTAGGATGGTAGGAAGGTTCATTTCAGAAAAGCTTTTAGAAGTGTGTTTTAAGGAGGCGTTTGAATTTTCAGAGAACGACCAACTTGGAAGGTTGTCCTGGAGTCTAAAGAGCACTGGGAAAGAAACCAGAAACAGACACTTGTGGAGATAAAGGCAGAAACCATGCAGAGAGTCTGGTACATGGCCAAGAAAGGAAGAATGCTAGAAAGAGATGGTTGGAGATGCAAGGAAGAGAGAAGCTCTAAACATAGGGACCCATAGGTGGACCTTTGTGTGTAACACAAGGGGAAGTACTGAAGGAAAATAGGTGAAGACTGGCACGGTCAGTGATGAGGGAAATTGCATTTCTGGGCAAAAGTTTCTTCTGTATCTGCTTAAGGAAAACTAAGGTCATAACAATAGCAAAGTTGTGGCACTAGTGGGAGTGGGAAGTAAAGCACAGGCACAAGGAGTGGTGTAGGGCGATGTGGACAGGACAGACCTTGTGTTCGTGAAACAGCACTAAAGGGACCCAACTTCAAATGCACAGAAACAGAAAGTGCTGAGATAACACAGTGGTGGGGCAGGCTCTCACACTTCTTGCAAAACTGTGTGGCTGGGTGGCTCTCTGAAGTACCTTTAGACATGCACATATAAGACATGCAGCATAGCAAGCAAACAGGAGTAATTGGTGGTGTGTGTGCAGAGACTGAACTGCAACCTTGTTGGACTGATAGAGATAAATGGGTGGATAGTTCATATGACTAGAGTACTGCCTTGGCCCTGAAGGAAGGGAGGACTGTCATGGCCTTTCATGTGGAAAAGCAGCAGGGATGCATGGAGATGTGCCTGAGCATGGGTGATAAACCAGATGAGATCTTATGGGACAGGATTAGCAGTCAAATCAACATGGACAACATCATGATGGGTGCCTGCTACAGACTGTGTGATCAGCAAGAAGTATATGGGGTAAACTTTGGACAACTGTAAGAAACTTGACGTTGGCAGGTTCTGGTCCTCATGGGAGACGTGACCACCCTGGTATCTGTTGGAAGAACAGTACAGCAGGGTACAAGCATTTCAGGAGGCTTCTGAAATGCAATGATGACGACTTCCTGTCATGAGTGATTGAGGAGCTCAACAAGAGGCACTTAACTGGACCTCAGATTTAAAGCAAGGAAGAACTGTCACATAGGTGAAGGTCAGGGCAGACTTGGCTGTAGTGGCTGTGAAATGGTAGAGTTTAGAATGCTGAGGGAAGGGGCTAAGAAAAAAACATAATTAAATCCCAAGGCTTCAGGAAAGCGAGTTCAGCCTGTTCAGGGACATGCTTCAGTACACCAGAAACATAAAGATATTGGAACAAGTCCAACAAACAGACAAGAAGATGATAAAGGGGCTGGAGTGTCTACCATATAGAGGAGAGACTGAGAAAACTGGACATTTTCATCCCAGAGAAGAGGGATTGTATCAATGTCTATAAATAACTGATGAAGAGAAGTAGAGAAGGTGAAGACGTGCTTCTCAGTGGTCCCCAAGGACAGGAGAAGCAGCAATGGGCACACTCCAAAATGCAAGAAATTCCATTCAAACAGAAGAAAACATCATGTTTACTGTGAGGGCTGTGAAATACTGCCACAGGGTGCTTAGTAAGGCATTGAAGTGTCTGTCTGTGGACATAATTCAAAACCCACTGAACACAGTTCTCTGTAATGTGCTCTTGCTGACCATGCTTTGAGCATGGGCCTGGAATGTGTTCTCACCTCAACAATTCTGTGATGTTCTGAACATGCTGTATACTAACATGCAGCTCAGGCTAGTGGCAGCTGATGGGAAATGGTTTCCAAAAGATGTATCTTCATGTAAGGTGCCCTTCCCTAGCAGGGAATTAAGTGGACAAGGACACCAGTACAGAGTAGGTGGATGCTTCTTCATCTCAGTCAGCGCTAGTGTCACCTTGGCAAGAAGCTACCACCTAATCTATGCCTGAGGAGAAGACTCCTGTTTCCACTTCAGTTAGTCCTGTCTCCTTCATAAGACTGACATTCACACAAGCATTTTTTAACTGGAAAAAGGACAGTCCTATTTCTAGTTTGCACAGGAGATGTTTTCCTGTGACCTTTTTGCGTCCTTGTATTTCAGCATTTAAAGACAAACAGCTGTCCCAAGCTTCAGCTGGAGGAGGAAAAGGAAGACACCATCAGGCATGAATGTTACTAAGTCACTTTTCCTCTCATTGTCTGGTCTATCTAGAATAATTTTTAGCTTTAGAAACAATCATCTCTCTGATCCCCTTACAATTGATAGTTTCAACTAGTATTAGACACTAGCATTTTCAAATTCCTTCCCAAAGTATGAACCTTGTTTCTATTGATGTACATTGGAAACTGATCTGCTGCTTTGATGGATGCTTGTTAAGTGTTTTGGAAAGCAGCTCTCAATACTATTATTTTATGTACCAGTTGCTGTCCTGTAATTTTATGATAGTCAAGTATTCTAAATCTAAACATACTACATCTAAAATTAATATATTAAAAAAAAAAAACAACTAGTGTTCCTCCAAGCAAACCACATATCAGGAACAAGAAAATGCTAACCTTCAAATAATAGGATTTAAATACCTGTTTCAGCAATGTTTTCCTGCTGCTTTGCTTGCTTGAAAACATGTAAGGTATTTATTTTCAATTCTTATTATCTCATTATTACAGGTTTCCTTTACAACATGGCTCCTTTTAAGTGTTAGAAAAAGCTAGTGATTTTTATCTGGGTTTTAGATTTTCCAGTAGTGATCAGTCACATACATAGTGCCAGTCAGAAGTGATGTAACATACTGGCTTTGTTTTTTCTTTCACCACATTGACAGTCCAGCAGGAAAAATGTATTGTGACAATTGTCTCTGAGATGTGAAGATAAATGTGAAGAGGAGCCAAGGACTATTGTAACAGAACTATTGTGTTAGGAAGCTGAAGGTGACCATTGGGAACTTCTTACTCCCACTTACATAATGAGTGACAGCTTTACAATGCAAGAAGCCTCAATCTTTTACCAAGTAGGCTCCAATTTGGTAGATACAGCCTGAGACACATTTTTCTCCATGTGAATAATCCCACTGAGGTACCAGTGTCATCCACCAGGGGTAAGATGGTCGCCAGAACAGGATCAAAGCCTATAAGGGAGGGAAATTTGAAAGTCCAGAGGATTTGCCCATTGAAATCCAATACTGTGTGCAGTTCTGGAGCCCCCAGCACAGGAAGGGTATTGAACTGTTGGAGCAGGTCCAGAGGAGGCCTTGAAGATGATCAGAGGGTTGCAGCAGCTCTGCTATGAGGACAGGCTGCAAGAGTTGCAGCTCTGCAGCCTGGAAAAGAGAAGGCTTCCAGGAGACCTTAGAGTAGCCTTCCAGTACCTGAAGGGGGCCTACAGGAAGGCTGGGGAGGGACTATTGACAAGGTCTTGCAATGCCAGGACAAGGGGCAATGGGTTTGAACTGGCAGAGGGGAGATTTAGACTGGTTGTTAGCAGGAAGTTGTTTGCAGTGAGGGTGGTGAGACACTGGCACAGGTTGCCCAGGGAAGTTGTGGCTGCTCCCTCCCTGGAGGTGTTCAAGGTCAGATTGGATGAGGCCTTGAGTGACCTCCAGGCACCTTGAGGAAGGTGTCCCTGCCTATGGTGTGGGGTTGTAACTGGATGATCGTTGAGGTCCCTTCCAACCGTACCATTCTATGATTCTGTGATTCTATGATACCTACCTTTGACTGTTACTGTAATTCATGCTTAGGGCACTCCTCTGATATTATTGTTCTTTCCCCTGCTTAAGGCTAGTCCTGTGGTTCTTGTCTAAACTTATGGGTCCAGGCCATGGCAGGATTCAGGGTCACAGTTACTTCTTGTTCAAGGAGTGCTGCCTCCCCAGTCCTGCTGTGCACTCAGACTCCCTCTTCATTTCTGCAGACATGAGTGCAGCCTGGGAGAGTACCCAGACCTGAAGGAATATTCTGGGTCCAATAGCTCAGATGCAGCCTTAGGATTTCCTGTATGAGGTATCTGTCTAGTTTGTATTTAATAAATTAAAAAGTAGTGAGTTGTATGTGTGCAGGGAAAATGAAATTAACCCTCAATGGATTGAACCTTTGGGGTCTCATCCTTATTGCCTGTGATCACAGAGAAAAGCAAATAAATTAAAAGGAAGGGTTAACAAATTTTCAGCCGGGAGAATAATAAGAGGATGATAGAAAATGAACAGGAGGCAGCACTAGTAATGGAAAACTACAAAGGAAGTCATGAAAGAGCCTGATGGTATACACAGAGTAACTGGTCTATGGAAGGGGTGTTGGTGGATGAGATACAGTAATGAAGGGAAGCTGTTTGATCCCTTGTAGCTCCTGGGTCAGTAGCAGCTGCACTTGCAACACCCCTAGACTCTCTGTGTGCTGGCCAACCTGGTGACTGATTGTGCCTTCTGCTGTGCAAGCAAGGGCTGCCCTTCTCCTGCGTATCGCTACATGGATCAAACATCTGGACTCCAGAGATACATTATTACTGTTTAACAACCTTGATTCAATTGTTCTACAAGATGCATATCTTTTGCACAGTCCTGCTCTGTGAAAGCCCTATAGGAAGTGTAACACTCAGAAAGGAGAGGAGAGGATGGAAACTCAACTACTGTCTTGTTTACACAGTTGATCCATAGTAGCGAATGAAGAGGGTGGAGAGCAAATGAAGAGTTTGCATAGCCAAATGCCAGGGATAATTTAAATGATTCTGCATTCTGAAGGTTCTCAGTCCTACTTCAACAGAGACAAAAATCAATTAGGGCATGATTTCCAGGCCTGGAGTTGAAAGTCTTCTCAGCTTGGAGAAGAGAAGGCTTCAAGGAGACCTTATAGTAGCCTTCCAGTATCTGAAGGGGGCTACAGTAAAACTGGGGAGGGACTATTGACAAGGTCTTGCAATGACAGGACAAGGGGCAATGGGTTTGAAGTGGCAGAGAGGAGATTGAAACTGGTTGTTAGGAAGAAGTTCTTTCCAGTGAGGGTGGTGAGACACTGGCGCAGGCTGCCCAGGGAGGTTGTGGAGCACAGAATGTGATCACAGTCTGTGCTTCTGTGCTCCACAAGCTCCCTGGAGGTGTTCATGGCCAGGTTGGAGGAGGCCTTGAGTGACCTGTACTAGTGGGAGGTGTCCCTGCCTATGGCAGGGGGTTGGAACTGGATGATCTTTGAGGTCCAACCTTACCATTCTATGCTTCTATGATTCCACGTATGTGGCCAGAGCTACTCAGCTGTGCATCTGCAGCTTCTGCTGGCTTGAAACTCACTTTTCTTTCCCAACACTAGTAAGTGGAACACCAGCAGTAAGGCTTTTGCAAAAAGCGAGAGTGCGAAGTGCGTTACGGGGGCCAAATTCCACACCAGATAATTCTGCTGAGGCGAGGGCTTCAATCAGGCATCCTTATCTTTGCTTCCTGCCTCATACTGCAGTACTGTGCTCCTGAGCAGCTGCTGCTTTCCTCCTCTCTAGACCTGACTGCATGTCACTGTGAGGATGCAACATCTCCTCGAGGCTGCAATGTCTGCTCCTCGCTCTTTGCTTCCTTCACAAGAGTTGTGTAGAAAGGAAGCAAACGTTGGGAAGTGGTTTTAGTTCTTACATTGAAATTGATGTCTTCTGCTGTGATTATTTTTTTGCTATTATGGAGCAAAGTTGTATTTTTCAAACTTTCCTGTTCCTTCTGCAGCTCTGTCATCCGTTTCTATGGGCATAGGAGTGGTAATAAGGCAGCCAGAATCTGTCAATTCCAGCCACACACTGGCTGCCCAGTGAGCAGTGAAAAGCTGCTGAAGTCATTAGTGTCTTACACTTGAAAATAGCACAATAGTTTGAATTTTTCTGGTGCTCTTTGTTCAGGAATCCTCAGGTCTGGTAAATGAACCACTACGGCAGTGTAATTAATTAGGCCTCATAACAGCTTGGTGAGTGTGTTAGGAGGACATGGAGGCTGCGAGCACTGAAATTACCTGCTAAAGGCCACCGCATGAGCCAGTGGCATGGACAGGAAGGCCATTCAGACTCCCTGAGTTCATCCCTGAGTGTATTAGGTGTAGACAACCTGCAAATCAGGTTATGGAAAAATACCCACCCTAGGCTGCTTAATGACAAAACGTCTCCTTTTTTTTTTTTTTTTTCTCCAGCTAATCCAAGACATCTTTGATTTGGTGAGTATCTGCCGCAGCAAGAGCCATCAGATCATAGAAGGGCTACATTCCTGCAGGATATAGCATATGCTAACTGTTCAGTGAATGGGTTTCCCTGTCCATCATGTTGAGTTTCTCAGTCAAGATCTTGCTAGTGCTTCTCTAAGGATAAGGTTTCTGCCACTATGACAGAGAGATATTCCACAAAGATGAGATCTCATGTGTCATTATTACCTCTGAGCACTGGGGCATTTCTTCTGGACATTTTTCCAACATAAAATTTCTTTCAGGAAACAAAGAGAAAAATAGAGGAAGGACTTTTTAAAAAAATATAATGTCATTACAGCACGCTCTGGTTTTGCACAGTCTATTTTTCAGGATAGTCATCCTGTTTCTCAGGTTTTAACTTCTGCTCTATGAGGTGACATTAAGTAATGATTCTTTTATTCTTGCATCCATACATAATCCACTGAAGCAAACAGATATTTGCACATTAAACAATTGTTCAGAGAAATTAAGGTGGGTTCAACTGTGCCCATCATGGTTTACCTTATGTGAATCCTCCTTTTCTCTTCCTAAAAGACCCCACAGGTGAGTGATGTCTGCGTGTATGTCATAGAATCATAGAATGGTAAGGTTGGAAGGGACCTCAAAGATCATCCAGTTCCAACCCCCTGCCATAGGCAGGGACACCTCCTGCAGGTACA
>VWYK01104915.1:0-17432 GCA_013399775.1 Semnornis frantzii
CTAAATGCAGTTTCAGCTTTTAGACCAACTGTATTCCACAGCAACTAGCAGCTTTGTAAAGCCATGCTATTCTCTTCCTTAAACAGTTCTTATTTTTAAGGTCCCTTTCTCTTCTCTGTAAGTTTATGCCATATGATTGGTAATGTTTGTGACCATCCAAGCAACCATACCCACAAAGTGCAAGATTCTTAATGAAATTATACATTGGTATCTACCAGTTTCTAAGGCAGTTATTTTAAAAGAAAGTTTATCAGCACTGCACTTTGCATTCATTTGCACTGCTGTGCAAAAAGGAGCAATTTTATTTCCTTAAGAGTTAAACCATCTTAGCTGACTTTGTAGAATCACAGTGTCTTTCTAACATTCAAAGAGGAGCATTTCAGAAGATGTTGCCCATCTGTGTTAAAAACTGGAACAGGATTATTTTTATCTCATATGTTTAGCAGCTCGACTGAACTAACTATTGAAAGAAGCATATCCCAAGCTCTGCCCTGCACCTTATGATGTCTGAGATATGATAGCTTCTTCATGTTCAAAAACACTGACAGAAAAAATGTGATGAGTTCATATTTCAGTCATTGCCAGCATAAACAGTCTATGCTCCCAGTTCGTTGTTTCTATCACGCTGCATGAAACCCATCTTTGTTGTTGGTTGGGTTTCTTTTTCAGACTATTTTCTGGTGGAATGATTTTCACTACACAGATTCCCTCAAAGAATTTTTGCCAGCATAACTGAAGAAGCAATGCAGGCTGCTGAAATGGTATTACAGTAAAATACAGTCCTAAAGGTTAAGTCACTCAAAGGACCATTACTGAGTCTATCCAAGTTTACCCAATCTTCAAAAGAAAAAAACAAAACTAATTTAAAAAAATCCTCAAAGGATCATATAAATGAGATTTATTAAAAATTATTAGAAAGTCATAGCAGACATCTCTCTCCCAGATTCTGAGAGATTTCCTTCCAACTTCCTGTCAGCTTTCAAAGAAAATAGAAGAGACAACTGCTCTCCCAAATCTTCCTTCCTGTCGGCAGTGTAAGCACACAAAAATCCAGCTATTCTTAAATTTCTCCAAATAATCAATCCCTGGATAAAACTGGTATGATCACATTATTTAATAAATATTTAAAATATGGCGTATAAGTAAACTTTTTTTTTAATCAATACCAATGCCTTTTAGTGAAACTAAACGTCATTTAGTGAAAGACTCTCTTGCCCTGTTTCAACACCTTCCACTGATTCTGCCCCCATACTGGACCACTGGTCACATAGACCTAGACCACCTTTCCTAATCTACCCAATCATCTAGGAAACAGAGTTGGGGAGGTTCAGCCAATCCAGTTTTCAGTTCATAGCAGGCTCCTCCCCACCAAAAATCATACCAAATCAACCGAAGAGCCAATTATTGGGAGGGAAAAGTAGGTAAGACTGGAACTGGTTTGTGTCAGTACTGATACCAAGGAAAAGCAAACAGAATCACAGCTTAAATTAAGATGTTAGCACACAGCAAGGGCAGAGAGTTTCCAGCACTGCTTGCCTCTTTAATTCTTCCTTTCTCCATCAAACTGTCTTATGCTCCGGATCATCTGCTGAACAACGTTACAGGGAAGTTAAAGATGCTGAGTTTCACCATCCTGCAGAATGCTATATCTAACTGGAATTCAACACATACAGATTTTACATTGCTGTTCTTCATAGACTTTAACTTACCAAGGAAAGCTGTCCATTCATAAGCAAGTAATTACTGTTCTTCAACACTTAATTAAAACTTAACTTACTCAAAAGCTTGAGAAATGCATTTAAGATCAAGAATGTTGCTAAAACATGGTGGTTTTTTAGAATGAAAAAGGGAAATCTGCTTGGTCCTAGCTTGGTCTAAGTGGATAATCTCTTCTGCCACATTGTTCTTGATTTGTATAGCATTATATAGAAGCACGTGAACATGCAATTTAATCGCTCTTCTTATAAGATAAAATAAGAAAATGGTAGAGTCACTGAGCAGTTAATATTTCATTACATTACAAGGACAACTGAGCATAATCAATACCTGTCATTTCAGAATGACATCCTACACTGACCTCCTGTACAGTCTTGAGCACTCTCTTAATTTTTCTTCCTTCATCCTTCTTTCTCATCTAGATTTCTGGAAATCTCAAGCACCTCTCCTACTATCCTGATCTCAAAGTGACAAAGGAATAGATGATGCTTTGGCAATACGTTCCGCATCAATTACTCTTAAACGTATTCAGAAGTTGACTATCACCACAGAGACACAGGTAACGGATGCTTCTGGACCTATACTGTCTCCATCAATGGTTTTCAAATAGTAATATCAAAACAGATAATGCCTGATTGAAACAAACTTATTTTTATACTATATAGCAACATATACTGTAAGACAAAATAACTGGCTAGATGTTCAAAATCAGTACTTGAGCGCTAAAGTTGAAGAATAAATACTGCAAGTTCTGAAGAGGAGGAACTGTATCTTACTATAAGCATTAAAGCCTTCAACTGATAGGCTCCAGCTCTCCACAGAACACAGAAAAAAGAACGTCACCGTGTCTTCCCAGGAGGTAGACTAGAAGGCAAAAAATGCACATCTCGGAATTGCCACTGAAACATATCCCATGTAGTCTACAAGAAGTATTTGTTTTGTGAGTACAATTACTGTTATAATTTGAACCAACCAGTTACAATAACGCACCAAAAAGACACATAGCCTAAAACTTCAATATGCAAGTATGTTAATCTTAAATCTATTTTTAAAGTGCAAATGTTTGATAAATAATTGCCTTAAGAAATTGAGCAAAATAGTTATTTGCTTAGATTTCTAAAATAACAAACATTTTCATAGAGGCTCAACTAAAAATGCACATTTTTATCTGTGTGAATAAGTGAATTAAGAAAAACAGAAGTATTACCAACTTCAGTACCATTATGTCACACTTCTGCAGACATCTAAAAACTATATCTATGGATACATATATTGCAGGCATTCATAAAATGACAACACACCTCAGTATTCCCAAAGAAGGCTGAGGTTGAAGGAAATACATTCCAAGAGCTAGGCACATCTTACTTCATTTTGCAGCAAAAACATGCTCACAGATCCAGGTATGTACTATCACTCATTTTTTTTTGGCATACAAAACAAAATTGACAATACAAAATAAGTAAGATCTAGAATGTAAAGCACTGGAATAAGACTACCGGGAACACATCGTATGAGTAATGGTAAATTAAGGGAGAACTGCCCAAAGATGGTAAGATACAGAACCTCCTCAACAGGGCTCAACAGATTAATGTATGTTTGACCTTACATTCTCTAGTAGTCCCACTGAGTTCAATGGGGTGGATGACAGTATGGAGAGTTAGATGTCTGCATATACCTCTGCAGAACTGAGATCTAGGACAGAAATCAATTCTTACAAATTAATTATTATTGTGTATTTAAAAAACAGAACATCATCAGTACAAAAATAGTAAACAACAAAACAAAAAATGTTTATGATGTAACTGAAAATAAACGTCTCACATCTGGGTTGGTTTTCTCTATCAATCACAGTAATCAATAATAAATTATTAGCCTACATCTAATATTACTTGAAATTAGACAATATATTCCCTGGAAGCCACTCGCCATATATTAAGACCTACTGAAGTTGTCTGTCCAGCTCTTACTTGCAGTTCCAAGGGAGACGCAAAATGAAGTTTCCTGGTAATATTTGAAATAGATCATAAAAAGGAAACCAAAACAGCACTCTCCTACTCTAGTAACACCAACTGGGTAAATAAGCAGAAACTCTCAGCCTCTACATTTCAACTAGCTTTCTAACAGGGAAAAAAAGTCCTGTTTCAGCTGAATACAAAAGTACATTAAAAATACCTTATATAGATGTCCTATATGCTCTGGTATATGCTCTGGAAATTCCTGAGCCAAAACGTGGCTTTGCCCTTGCCTGATTTACACATGTACACACACAAATCCCACAACCTGAAGGTTTACATACTTCTGGACTAAAACCTGCCATAAATCTGAGTGAAAGAAGTGCCACTAGCTGCTAACCCCCAAGTCATCAAACTGTCTGTGCACACCCCAAAACATATCTTACGCTATACTCTCTTGGCAAGAGAGGATGCTTTGAGAGCAGGCAGCTCTGTGCTGTTATTACCCGCAACCAACCAGGCGCTGGTTTCGGCACACAGTTCTGGACGAGTTTGCCACAACTCCTGCACTACCTGGATTTCTGGTCTACAAATCAATGAAACACTAACTTCAGGAAGTAGACCGGATATAGCGAAAAGAGCGGGGAACGCCACAGTGATTTCGTGAAATCTGTAATCCCGTCGCAAATCAATGAAGAAATCTAATCTTAGATTATTCAAACATGCATACTGGAATATGACCCCACGCAGGTTTGAACCCACGGGGAAATTAGGGCTCTCAGCACAAGAGAAATTAAACACGTACATGGGCACGGAATAAGACTAGGGCTAACTAACCGCCTGTATTCGAAACTGGGGATGGACTGGCCAAAAGCGGATGACCCGAGCCTACAGTCACAGCGCACCCAGCCGGGTCCCCGCTCTCCCGCTATGGCCTCCCATGCGTCCCTACGACCGGGACACGACGAGGCCGCTATCGCCGGCCGGGGAGTAGAGCCGTGCCCAAGGCGGTTCCAGGGAGTGGGGATGCCCCGCGAGAGGTGCGGACCCCACGGCCCTGCCGCACCGCCCCCTTCCCGCCTCCCCACCCCCTCCTGGGGCCCGCAGTCAACCCGGGCAGAGAGCAGCGACAGAACAGGCCGCGCGGCCCGCGCCTCGCCGCCCCGCCATTTGCGGGCCCCGTCGCCCCGCTGGCAGGCTGCGGCCATGCTCCAGGGTGGCGGAGAGGGCAGGCAGACCACCCTGCAGAACGGCCTCACCTTCCCACTGGCTTTCTGCGAGCCGCTGGGCGCCTTCTCCGCCATCTTGCCTTCTCTCTCGCTCAGCCCTGGAGGGGAGAAAACGAGCGCCGATCCCACCGAGCCCGCGAGCGGAAGGCGGGAAGCCGATGGCCGAGCCATCGATGGGGCGGCCTCAGCCTGGACGGGGTGGAGCTCGTCAGTGTCTGCTCAACGGAGAGGCGGGACCAGGTCGGGCGGTGTCTGTGTCTCCCGGGCGCGTTCCTATCCCATTAGCAGAAGAAAACCCAAACGAAGACGCTAGGCAACTCAAATCCGCTAATAACCATCTACGTTACGGCAAGTCTGATGCCCCCGCGGTCCGTCAAGTGGCCGGCCTGGGGCTGAAGGCAGGCATAGGCCGTGCTCCTGAGCGCTGCGTTGTCAGACGAAAGCAGCATTTAAACCCGTGTGAAGGGATCTCCGTCCCGATGGAGAAACCCGAACGTGACGGGTCGGCATTCAAACACACTGCTTGAGCCCTTCGGAAGGCAGAGGGCTATACAGGTCATACAGAGACCTTTTTAATCACCAGATGTTTTTCTACAAGACATTAGCAGGTGACGATTTGGAACAGTTCAGGCCGCCTAGCCATTAACCTCGTCACACTAAGCGGAGGTGAGATGAGCAGTAGCAGGATGCATCTGAGGGTGCTGGGGAGGTTTGTGTGGTGGGTGCTGTACATGTCTTGCAGGGTATGCACGTGAAAATGCCTGGACTGCTCTTGGCGCACACTAAGGGCCCAAAATGTGGTTTAGATGGGAAGGCGTCACCCAGGATTAATCTGGGCAGGACAGACACTGTGTTGCTCTGGAGCAGATTCCTGTGCTTCAACCATTCTGCTCTGCTCTTCTCATCCACTGATCCCATGTCCATAGACACAGGACAAGTGCAGTGAAGTTTGGAAGCAGGGCTTGTCCCTAAACACCTAGCAAAATGAAATACAATACTGTTTTGAATAACGTCGAAATGCTACAAGAAACCAAGTAAAGCCCAGGACTAATCGGTGAAAAAGACAGCACAGCAAATTCTTAGCTCTTGAATTTGAGAGCACAGTTAAAGCAGCTTTCTTTATTGAACAGTGCTTAACTAGAAGTTACAACCAGAGGTCACGTTACATTTATAATGAGTCTTGCATTCCCGTATTTTTACAGATTCTCATCATAATGTTGAAGATGCTGAGGTAATACTTAAGGAAAAGGCAGTAGACTCACAGAAATTAATTAAAGTTTTTAATACATTTATTCTCGACACCTACTACCCTGCAAGCAACAGAAGGCTGCAGGGCCTACATTAATAGGGTCTCCCACATTTCTCAGCATAGGATGAAGTGGGGCCTCCCAGAAAGGCAAAAGAAAGGTAAAAGGAGAGAGTGAGGAGGGCAAGGGCAACTACTGAGGACTAAAAGTTTACACAGGAGAGGCAACCTTGCCTGCTGCAGATGTGCATCCAGCTGCATTGGGACAGTCCAACGAAGAGTGTGTTGCTCTGCCAGTCCCTGTCTTTAAAGCAAAGGTTTAACTGTTGGTCTTTTCATGGCTGCTGTCGGAGTAGAGGTCCCGACTCTGGCTGTCATGTACGTCTCAATAGAACTTAGTAGGCAGCTAGTGGAAGCAATTCTACGGCGTCACAAAAATAACCGGGAGCAAAGTCTCCCTCAAAGCAGGAAAACATGGATCAAGTCAAAGCCAGCAGCACTGACAAAAGTACAAAATAGGAGAGCTTCATACTTCCCCTGGGTCGAACGCGCTGCCAGCAGCACCAGGAGGCGGGCGCAGGCTCCGCCCCCCGGTCTCCAGTGTCGGCTCACTTTCCACTCGGCACGCTTGGGGTTGAAGTTACCGTGTTACGTGATTTCTGCTTCCTAAGTCACACAAAATAGCAAAGTAATCATCACTCTGTAGATGCAGATGGCTTTACGCGGCAACCGTATGAGCAGGCAGTGCTATTGCAGGCATGATAAAGGTGAAGTAGACATGGCAGAAGCACTGCATTAGTCCTTGCCTTTCAAGCCTCATTCCAGCGTCTGCAAAATAACACGGAAAACTCTGCTGGTAATGGATTGGCAGCCAAGGATCGAGCCATATAAGATGCTTGTTGAGCTCCCTTCAGCAAAAAGCAATTAAAGCAAAAAGCGTTTGCTATACCTACAGCCAACACCATAGGATCTAACCTTTCCACTTTGGAGCTTTCCAATGCTGCAAACACCTGCACAGCTTTCTGCAAGTACCCCAAGGCATTGCACAGATTTAAAATGGAATTACTGTTGGCCTGGAGAAAAGGACGGAGAAGTAAAACTAACCTCTTGACTGCAGGATTTGGGGACACTTTCTTCAGTTTTTGCTTAAGTTTTTGAGCCAGAAATTTGCTCATAGAAGAGCCCTTCCACAGGAAGAAATAGTGTTGGTCAAGGAGCTTTAGAGAATGATTATGTAGGATCTTACCGTTTCAGAATCTAAGTCAAGTCCTTGCCTTTCCCAATCTTTCTCACCATTTTCATAATAACCACTAAACATGCATAGGATTAGTGTTTTTTTAACATGGTGGAAGAAGACACAGCAGTTGAGTTGGAAGCAAACCAGATGAGGAACTTGTGCTGGGCAAAACAGGCACTTCGGGCCACAAGAGGAAGCACTAGATTCTGCTCAGGACTCTGCAGTCCTGGGACTGCATCAGTAAACTTGGTATGAAAGAGAGACGGACACTTCTGTATAAAAACCTAACATCTAGATGGAAAGAGTAACATGTCCTGGAATGATAGTTCTGGGGCCACTAATGTTTAGAAAATTTGTGGTCCATTTGGTTTCAATCCTTTTACTTAATTCACCTCATTAATTCTTTTTAATTATCCACCTCATTGTTTAAATCCCCTGCTTACTGCTCAGCCTCTACACTCTTTTGTAATTATTAAACTACACCAAATTAAAAGCATTGGGATTCAAAGCATGCTGTGAAAGACAGGAAAGATAGTTTCAAAGGTCATCTCTAAAGATAATTTTTCAGAATCAACTGTACTTCTGAATGTGTGCCATTTATAACACATTGCAATAGTAGAGTAGCACTCATATACAGTTAGTGAATGACAACACATATCAGTATCTTGGGCTTAGTGGGAGAGGTGAGGCTCTTGAGGCTTTCGGCAACCTGGTCTAGTTGAGGATGTCCCTGCTGACTGCAGGGGGCTTGGACTAGACGACTTTTGAAGGTCCCTTCCAGGACAGACCATTCTATGATTTCTGTGATTCTAGGAATGGGTGGAAGAGGAGAGGGAAGATGCAGAAGGAGAAGAAGATGCAGAAATCTGTGTAAAGTTAATAGTGGAAATGGTAGGCTAATAATAATATTTAAAATTACAATGCAATAGGCCTCATTGCGTGCAGACCTGTTTATTAGCTGCTGTTACAATGACAACTATCATTAGGTAATATACTAGGAAAAATAATGAATAAATAATAAATAAATAATAAATTAATAACATTTAAGTTATATTAAGTAAATTACATGCTGCAGTGCATTACCCTTCTCTTTTTCTGTCTGTTTCTTCCCCAGTTTCAGAGATCTCTCCCTTACTGTCACACCAGGCCAGGACACAGCTGAACTGCTGCAATCTTTTTGCAAAGGAGGGTGTGAAGGAATGGGAAGGATTTGAAGTGCCATGGAAGTCTGCTAATCTGTAACAAAGGAAGCATGTTTGAGAGCACAAAGCAGGCAGATCAGGAGCTGTATAGGTTGTAACTCTGAGCCATTTCATGCTCTCAGTAGTGGCTCATAGATCCCTAAAGCCACAGGCTGTGTCTGCTGCTTACTCATTGTTTAGCAATCTTCCAGACTGTTTTCCGTTATTCTGCCCTCCATCTTCTCCCACCCGAGAGACTGACGCTAGGCAAGGGTTCCGAAACCAGGTAGATTAATGCACCCCATGCACTCATGTAGCTAGGAGGCTATGGGTATGCAGCACATCAAGTGAGCAAGGCAAAGATGACATGAGAGGCCAGTAGCACACACGGCTGGAGCACAGATAATATGTGCTGAATTGAGATGTTTTAGCAGAAGTCGTCAGAATAACAAAAGGGAGACAGAGAGGGTGGCTAGTAGAGGAGTATTTGGCTCCGAGGTTCCCAGCAACCTAGACTTGTTGCTATAGCTCTGCTCTCTGTCTCCTCACAGGTGCCATCTCAGTGTTGCTCCTTCTCTCTATGTTGCTCCATACTTTCCTCAGCTGGAAGTCTTACTCTAGTCCTGCCTTTCAACAGCTGCTTTCTCTTGCAGGACCCCACTGCTCTCCAAAGACATGTCTTATCAGGGAACATTGGGATTTTTCCTTCCTGGGACTTCTGAAGTGGAGAGACCCATTATGCAGTCTGGTCATGGGGCAACATACGACTTTCACTGTCTGGCTGAGAAAGGTCAGTAATTTGCAGTGGTTTTCCCAGGCATTTGTGCAATTATCAAATGAAGGTTAAATTCTGAAATCTGCATCTTCTTGTCAATTACCCTACATGGCTGGTACCTAGAGGTGCAAATTTATCAGCTGTTTAAAAGTATGGAAGTTCAAGATGAGTGCACCACCAACCAATATTTCTTTTGTCCATACCAAGAGTCTCTCTTTCAGCTTACTTACAGTGGGTACCAACTTCTGCTCTAGAAAGCACTCTCGCTCAGCATGCACCATTAAAACAATTTGTAAGTGAGGGTTTGGTCCTGCAACCTGTGTAAATGATGACTTGTACTTTGCTTTTCCTGTGACCCTCTGGTAATTGAGGATTCTGACTATGGAAGACATATATGAATCATACATACATCAAATATGCTATTCTTCATCATGGTGAAACTGATTTCACTGCAATACTTGTAGATTTGCTGCTGTCCACAAAAACAGGTTTAACCCTAATTTTTCAAAACCAAGAACTTTAACAAGACAAAATCCAAACATGCAGAGAAATTTTCTTAAAATGTGCAGCGTTTTTCCTGTTTTGCTATGTTTAGAGTTTGTTTTCAGATTTTCAGATTGGTTTTATTGCTGGTTTTAAAGCATATAGACACAAACCTGAAAATACTCATCTTGAAGGTAAAAAGGGCAGAAAATTAGAAGCTCTTGGTGAAAGGTTAAAATTAACATTGCCTATTAGTTATTTGCTTTACCGTAACTAACTTTTCTCACCTTAAAGTGAGTCTTTAAAATAAGAGTATCACTCATTTTTCTTTATCTGTTAAGGAATTATGTTTTCAAAGTATAATACTTACTCAAGAAGAAGAAAATTATGTGAAGATTCCTGCTTATCCAGTCTGAAAAAGATAATGGGGCAGAATCTCTAAAGGCAAATTAATCTGTTCGATAGTAGATAAAACCACTGTGCCTACTCAAATCATTAGAAAATATTGTAATTGCTGCATTAGAAAGTTATGCATCAAGACACCATGTTCACAGGATTGATACACACTTGAGAGGATTAAGAAAGAAAATCACATAAAACCAAAAGACCATGTTGTATGTGTACATCTCTTGAGATGTTCTTCCGGAGAAACTGCAAGTGTGAGCTACATTAGACATCTGATGATAAAGTCTCTCTTTTTTTTATACCTACTCTTTTTAAATAATTGTAGCCAAATTCTACCCTCACTTATGGTCAGTGGGGTTCTATGGAAGATGTCAAAAGAGAATCAGATTTACTAGAGATTTTATTGACCAAAGAAAAAGACCCAGAGCAAACAAAGAGATTAAATGTTTTTACTCAGATAAAACTTCTTACTAAGAAAGAAAAGAGTGAAGTCTATTCTGAAGGTGAAAATATAGAAAGGAAAAAGAAATGAAGGAGAGAGGCAGAGTTGTATGGTAAAGGACTGTCAAGTAAAAGCTCTTAAAATTGATGCTTGTCAGTGTGAATGGGTTGAATTTAGTGAGGCTGAAGATTTACCTTCAAAAGAATCTTAAATCTTCCATACACCACTGTTCCTTGTTCACAAGAGAATTTTCTCTGTAGTGACAGACTGATGTTACTTTACTCACTCAGAAGGGCAATGTTTAAGTATGACTGCCTCCCTAGTGTACTGAGTATGCTGGAATGCAAAAGATGAAATTAGGGTTTTTTCCCTAACCAAATGCATAATTTCATTGGAGAGCGTTGAAGTAATTTAGAATGTCATATAGAGGTTTTGATCTTTCAGAAAAAAAAATTATACCTTGTGAAAGAACTTCAACAATGAATAAATATAGAAAAAAAATCACATCTGTATTTTAGCACATCTTTTGAGTCTTCAGTCGACATGTTCCATTACTTACCTCATTAGTCACTGCCTTCATCAGTGTTTTAAGGGTCTTCTTAAAGGTTATTTGGAGATGAAACCTGCAGAAAATTTTACACTTACTAGAAGAAACTCTGGTATCTGCTGACCATGCCCTTCTACTATAAACTGTCTGGAGAAATGCAGAGCCTTCTTCATGCACTACATTATGTGGACTCCTCTCTGTGACCTCCAAATGCCCTGATTTTCCCTGGCCTACCACATAATAGTCATGTAATACTAACCTGAATAGAATGCATAGGAATAAGAGGCTATTCTGAGATTTTAAATGCTTTAAATTGTAGGGTTCCCAGTAGAGTACTCTACAGCTGGCTCGGGAACAGAATAATCAACTTCTTGTATGCCTGTATGAAAATCCAACCTATCCTCCAAAACTGTTCTCCTCCCTTAAAAGACTGTCATAAAAAAAGCAAAAGAACAAGACTGCTAATAGTGAGTTTCATTAATGTGGCTGCTGAAGCTTCATTGCTGTCACTTGGCAATGATGTGAAATGTAATCTTTAAAAGCTCTCAGGTCTTTCTGTCCCAGGTTATGTGCGGGTGGCATAAGCAGAGGACTTGGGACAAGTCAAAGCTGAATTCTCACAAAGAGGCAGCGAGGAGGAAATGTTGTATTTATTGGTAACAGTGTTAACAGATCCCCATCAGGGACGAAGCAACAAAACTAGATTGCTACCATGAGCCTGTGCTTCCTCCAGAGAAGCAGGTATGAACAAGTCTCTCAGGTGATTCTTAGCTCTGTAAAATGCCCCCATCTGCAGTATTGTTTGTAAGAACTGTGAAAAATATAGTGCACCTGATCCAGCCAACCCCACCACAGTGAGCTGAAATACAAACTGACAGGCCAGTTTGCAGGAGGTGGCCAGTGAGCAGTTCGTACATGGTATAATTCACTTTCCCACAGCCCATCACACTTAAGCCCACTGTTTTATCTTATTTTAACATGGCCTACCCCCATTAATCTTAACAGATGGGTTTCTCTCCAACTGCTTTTCCCATCCACTTCAAAGACACATCATTTTGTTATCTTTACTCCCACCCTTTCTCAAGCAATTCAAGGTATAACAAAATGTCCCATCACTTATCAACCAACCTCCGGGGCTCTGACACAGACGTGAAGGCCAGATAAACATTCCATTAGCTGCTCCCTTTGGGTTCCCACACCCATCCCTCTAAATACTATTGTAAGAGATCTTTAAATATTACAGGAAGACATCAATAGTAGGGAGAAATTTCCAGACAGTTATCTTCTCTGCAGTGTTACTATGGATCTCCACTGATATCCAGGCAGTTCAATGACCACCAGAACTGCATCAAACAAGTGAACTCTACCTGGTCCTCCCAACCTGGGCTGACCTCAAAAAAACAGTCCCAGTTGGCCTATCTCCCAGGAAGCCAGGCAAGAGGGCTGCCTCCCACACCCCTGAAAGTCTGGAGGTTGTAGGAAAGTCAGAACGTGTCAAACAAGCCTTGCGACCAGTGCAAGGCTAGCACTTCCCAATCAGTGGTGGATGCTGTTGTTCTTTACACGCTATCTGTTGCAACAGCTGCTGGTGGCTTTCCAACAGACTCTTTACTGCAGATCTAAAACTAGACTGCTTCCAGTCAATGACTTCTTATCTAACCCTTACAAAGGAGGCTGAAGGTACGTCTTATGGTGGTGCAAGAGACACTCCTAACATCTGGCTTGTCTTCTGGCTTGTCTTATCTTCATGGTGATCTCTCTAGTACAGAGCAGCCCTATGAGAAGCCTCACCTCTACCAGAGCTGGAGTAATTTTCACTAATCCCAAAAATCCCCAAGGCACGCACTGCAGAGCCCATGGCAAGTCGTACCCTGCTCGCTCCCGGTGTAGCTGCAGCCCACTGCAGGCAGGTTCCAGAGAGTCCTCTGGCTCACTCCTCAAGTGAACGAACATAAGTGGCTGACTGAAGACTTACTCCTCGGGGAGTGCCTGCTTGGTATGTCCTTGCACATCGCCAGCCCCCCTGTCTAAAATTCATAGTACATTAGGCCCACTGTCTAAAAATTAAGTCCCTTAGCTTAATATTTTACTCCTTCTGTTGGCTTTTCAGCACTATGCAGTGGTGTTTACTTTCCTAGAAGGATTCCTGTGTAACTTCTGTAAAGATTATATCAGTATCACCAGCCTGCCCCACTTTTGATAGTTCCATAAAATCAGTATTTTTACTGTAATGAAAAATCCACTGAAAAGTATTTTTCTGTCACATATTTTTATTACTTTTTTGGGTACCACTTTAAAAAAAAAAATCTCTAATTACCTTCCTGTTCAGAAGATTTTTCATGTTGTCATGATTCATTATTGGCATGATTTTAAAACAAAAATATTCGGGCAGAATGTCCTAATTATACTTTACCTTGGTTTATACATATATATGAATATCACTATGTAATACATACATTTGAAAACCCAGAGCCGTCAGGTGTTTAAGACCACCTGAAAGCAAACAAAATAAGGAAACTCGCTGAAACAGCAGAGAGCAATCCCTCACTGGCTCCTACCTGTGCTTGCAACAGTTACTTATTTCTCTGCTCTGCCTTCTATTCAGATGCGTTAAGGTGCTGTAACATCCCCATGGTGCTTTCTCCGGTATTTTTATATTCCAATTATGTAACTGTGCTGCTTGCATAACCGCACCGCCGGTAAATGTAGGATTTATCTAAGCATTAACACGGAGCAGCTCCTCTCAGACCGTTACCGAGTCTCCCTCCCAGCCACCTTCCTGGAGCATGGAGATAAGCCGGGTGCTGTAGTGTCGGTGACGTTCACCCTTTGCAGCCCGGCCGGGAACGTTCAGCCTATGGTAACGTTTGCCTTTATTGCGTAGAATAATGTCACCGAAGAAACCAGGTCTCAGACAGCCTCGCTGAAGCACGCACGGTAGAAACCCACCCAGCTGCCAGACGTCCTCTGTCTGGAGCCGCCTCTCAGGTCTGTCCCGTCTGCTGGGGACCCAGCGGGGTCACCCTGCCCTTTCTCGGCGTTCCTGCTACCCGCGCTGCCGCGGCGCAGGGCTGGGCAGCAGCCCCCGCAGCCCAGCGGCCAGGCGCTCCCGACGCGTCCTTTGTGCTTTTGACACCAAATCGCCAACGTGAGGAGGTCTGCTCGCGTGTCCTCGTGCCGGCTGTGCCTGCCCACGGAACCGCTCGACCGGGGCAGCCGCGGGGCTCTCTCGAGCCCGGCCCCCCCGGCCGCACCGCCCTGCGGCCGCATCAATAATTAACGGTGGCTCGGGTGTCCAGCGCCTCCCTTCTCGAGACACTCTACCCGGGGCGCCCGGAGCGTCTTTCTCCGCTCCCCCTGGATGCGCCGCCGGTTTCCAGTTACCGCGATGCCGGGCGGTCGGGCGGGAGGGGCCGCGGTAGTGCTGCCACTGCCCCTGCTGCAATGAGTGATGCTGCCGGGGGCGGTGGCGGAGGAGGAGAAGCGCAGAGCCACCGCGGCTTCTCCGCCGGTGGCTGCGGGAACACCGGCTATACGTCGGCTGGGCAGCGGCGGCTGGGCAGCGGCGGCAGGGCGCGGCGGCGTGCGGCTAAGGGGCCCGGGGCCGGCGGCATGCCGGCAGGGGAAGGGGACAAGGAAGAGGCGTTGCCGCCTCCTCGCTCTGCCGCCCTGCTGCGGTGGGACGAGGTGCCTGAGGACTTCGTGGAGTGCTTCATCCTCTCAGGCTACCGGCGGCTGGACTGCACGGCACAGGAGTGCCTGGCCTCGGTGTTTCAGCCCACCAACGAGACTCTTAATGTCTGGACCCACTTCATCCCGCTGCTGTTCTTCCTCAACCGCTTCGGGCGGCTGCTGCTGTGGGGCGCCGGGGATGTGCCCTTTCACCACCCGGCCCTGCTGCCCCTCTGGTGCTATGCCTCGGGGGTGCTGCTCACCTTTGCCATGAGCTGCACGGCCCACCTCTTCAGCTGCCTCTCCCCGCGCCTCCGCGCCACCTTCTACTACCTGGACTACGCCTCCATCAGCTACTATGGCTTTGCCAGCACCGTGGCCTACTCCTACTACCTGCTGCCAGGCCTGAGCCTGATGGACCCCCGTGTCATGAGCCATTATCTGCAGCAGCAGCTGGGCTGGCAGCTGGACTGCGGCCTGCCCATCAGGGCCTACCGTGCCCTGATGCTGCCTGTGGCCCTGGCGCTGGCTGTGGGCTGCACAGCCGCCTGCTGCCACAGCCGTGCCACCTGCTGTGCCTACCCCTTTGCTATACGTACCTTTGTCTTTGTCATGCCGCTGAGCATGGCATGCCCCATCATGCTGGAGAGCCTCCTCTTTGACCTTCGCACCCGCAACCCCACTCTCTTCATCTACTTCTACCGACGCTACTTCTGGCTGCTGGTGGCTGCCTTCTTCAACGTCAGCAAAATCCCTGAGCGGATCCAGCCAGGGCTCTTCGACATTGTGGGACACAGCCATCAACTTTTCCACATCTTTACCTTTCTCAGCATATATGACCAGATGCACTATGTGGAGGAGGGTCTGGCCGAGTTCCTCAAGACACCCCAGGCTGCCCCCACCTACCTGGGCACGGTGGGATATATGCTGCTCCTGACGATCTGCTTGGCCATGGTCGTCAGGAGGTTCCTCAACATCACAGACCTCTGTAAGCAGGACTAGCTAGGCTGCCAAGCCTCAGGACAGCAACCACCATACCAGTCACCCTCGAGATGATGACCTTCAGTTTGGCAACCCTCAGACTGGCTCTACCATGTCCTGAAGATGCTGTGAAGCCTGGGAGAGATTCACCTGTGGAAGAGCCAGGTCCCTTTTGCAGAGTGTTACCAGAATAAATGACCAGATGGAACTGCTTGTGCTCTTTAAACTACTAGGTTACCAAGGGAAGTAAATGCTTAATGGTACGTTGCTGCTTAGAGTAGAAGCTGAAATAATTTAGCTCTGCTACTAGGAAGAATGCATGGACTGTGAATGCCACTTACTAATTTCATAACAATTAGATATAAAATAGCTCTTGGATATGCATACATATTATATATTTATATATCTAGATATATATTTATTAGCTACATATATGGGTGTGTATATATACACACCTGAAGACACTTGTGCAATGATTACTCAGACTTGATTAATCAATTCCTATGTCAAATTTCCTAGCAGATTATGCACTGGCATTTATCTTCCTCTGTGATACTTTAACAAGCCTTTGCAGCCACATACTGGATTTTAAATGCAAACAAATCAATAGCTAGCTATAGTTTTTAAGGTCTTGCAGCCAGGGAACAATAGGTTTAGCAGAGAGAGGAAAAACAGCTGTGAATTTTTACAGAATTACCAGCTGATGGAGAGACTTTAATTAGACAGACAGTGAGTGGTTGGTGTAGCCACTCAGATAATAAAATAAAATAAAGTGATATGTAAAATAACTGAACCAGAAAGGGGCCAAACTAGTTTCAAGTGGGGGCAGGGAGGAGAAGGGCACTGCATAATGGCATAGCTCTTTCCCCAGCATGTCAGGAACATCTGTTGTGTTAGGGAGGTTGCTAAGGGGCCCCTTCATCTTCCCTGGTAAATCACTCTCAAATCAGCCCTTCAGCATCAAAGTCAGATGCCAGACTTTCTGTAAGCCCCTGCCAAGCTCAGTGGGAGTTTTGTGGATGTAAAGAGAGGAGCTGATGCATGAGGTCTCATTCTGGATCTTTTAAAGAATGACATGGAACTGGTTTCTCTACTCTTTAATTAGTACACTATCATATTTACCATTCTCAAACTAGCTGCAGAGTAAGGTACTGCTTAATCTGAGTTCTAGACCTAAAATCTCTCTCTACAAGTACCAAATACTGGCACTTTCTCATCATTCCTCGCCTTTTCCTATTTTGATTAGTTGTGGCTGCAGCTGAGTTTGAAGACCTCATTCAGAAGTTTTGAGGGAGTTCAAAGACAAGAATTATGAGATATTTTCCAAATCTTTTCACACTAACCCAGGTATTGTCCTTCTCACATGACAAATAGCTAACTATAGATTGAACTTAACCTCTCTATATAATAGAGACATTTTTGTAAACTATTTGCAAACTTTATAGACAGATGTATTTTGATTTTGTCCAACAGAACAAGTGACAAATATGCAGTATACGGAACACAAGGAAGTTAAAACTTGAAGTTTAGGTGAGAAACTACTCATATGCCCCATTAAAAAAAAAA
>VWYK01104935.1:694-12396 GCA_013399775.1 Semnornis frantzii
CATTACAGGCATTCTCCTGCTTGTTCTATTATTTAGGGGAAAAGTGCTGTTTGTTAGTACTGAATCACGCTGGAACTCTTTTCAGTATTTGTCAGTTGAGTGGATAGGCATCTTTTAAACATGGTACTGCTGTGCCCTGTTAACAGTGTGAAAAAATTTTTTTGGTTATTATCTTACAAGTGTCTTGCAGTGTTATCAGACACAGTGCATTCATCTTGAGTTCTTGTGAGTAGCTGCTGTTACTGATCTGGCATTGGGGTGATTCTGCAACTTTTTTAAGGTTTGAAATTCTCGAAGTTCTGCAAAATGTAGACGGTGGTGATAGGCAGAACTTCTTCCACGAGTCTGTAGTCTACATTTAGGGACATACCTGCACCATCTTACAGTTGCAGATTGCAGCACTTCAGTAAAATATTTCTGAAGATTTAAAACCACCAGGTTTGAGCATTATGTTGTGCTGCTGCTGTTTGGCAAAATGATTGCTGCTGCATTGTCTAGACAGGTGGCTGCCCCTTATTAACTTACTTTACTGTTTAAATTTTAGTAGCAGCTGAAATGCAGAGGGTAGCATTTTAGCAAACTGTTGCAGAAATATTTGGGGAATGTGAATGTGAAGTCAAAGCAGAGATGATCTCAGAGTACAAGAAGCTCTTGAGTCCTACCTATTGATTGAGGTCACCTTTTCTCTAACAGTGAGACAGATTTGGCAGTTCTTGTGGCTGTAATAGCTTTCTTGAAGCCAGTGCAGAAACTGAATGGAAGAAGGAAGAGAACTAGACGAGACAAAGATATTCTGTATTATCTGAACATATTCTGATCTCATCTACACATGATCTGTAAATAGTAATGAATATCATCTGTCTTCATCATGGCAAGACAGTATGCCAGTCATGTGAAGGACCAACCTAGCAAATAGCGAAAACAAAGTAACTTTTATCTGCTTATAGAAAGGAGGCTTCCATCACTATTGATAGACAAGCCTGTGGAATTTTTACCCTTCTAAACAATAAACGTAATAGTTACACAATATTCTCCATTTCTTCCTATTTAACTCCTTGCAACTGTAAAACATAAGAACTCTCTGACCGATGTGGTGTGACTCAGTTTGAGCCATTTCACTTCTTTATCTCTGTTTTTCATCAACTTCTTACTCATCTTATCCATGAAACTAAGTTTTTTAAAACAGGAACTTTCTCTTCCTGTGCATATTTATCTTGTGCCTAAAAAGTGCGTCGATCTTGGTTGAACCCTCTTGATGATACCAGAATACAAATAACAATAGCAGGAGCAGCAGAAGCAATAACAAAGTAGGTGGTTTAACCTTTGATGGTCTTTTCCTGAGACAGCTCTAGATACTAGAATATAGTCACTTATCTATCTATTTATTTTTCTCTCTGTGGTGATTTGAAGTTGGCATATTGTCATACTACAATGCAAAGTCAACAGCAGTGCATGCGTAGGCTGGTTTTATTGGTCACGGACATTTTTATTTTAATTTCACGTAATTGCCTTTTGTTTGTAGTTGTTATTTTAAAGCTGACCCCTAACCCTGCTCATGGAAAGAAATAGTGAATAGATTGAGATCTGAGGCTTTCTTAGTATTACTACTCAGAGCAAATGAATATTATCAAGGGCTTGTACTGCTGTTCATCTGCACCTGCATGAAAGAAAAAATTGAGGGGTGTGGTGGTGGTGAGTGTATTTTTTTTCCTGCTCTCCCACCCATCCTTCTCCAGCTGGTCCCTCATCCTGCTCCTCTCTTGGATTTCAGTTTCTCCCGTAGTCATTTCTGTTGTGTGGAATTTGAGGTTTCTCAATACATATTCCCTGCCCCCAGCTCACACAATCCCCATGGACTCAGCTTCCTCTCACACATTCCACACTGGAGCGTACCACTGTGGAGGCAAAGTGGGCCCAGGGAAGAGTCCATCCGAAACCTCTCTGTCCCAGGGTTGCTCTTTCTTCATCCTCACCATGCGAGAGTACTTTCACCAGTGAAAATGCAAAGATAACAGTTCTCATGGCACTATGGATTAGAAATTCCTGAAATATTTCCAATGTCAGCCAGCAGAAAAGCAGGGTGATAGAAAACAAATGGTGACAGGAAGGCAACAGGGAAATAGGGTAGGGAAATTTAGGGCTGTATAGGCTAAGGCAAGAAAAAGAGAGAGAAAGAGACAATAAAGCTAGGAAGAAAAAAATAATTAAAAAAGCAGAAAGGGATGAAAAGCTGAGAAAATGTGAGGGCAAATCAAAGAATGAGCAAATGAACCATGCAGGCTGTAAAATGAAAGAGAATGAAATTAAGTGCATGGAACAAATATTCAAGTAGTGATCAAGGATAGAGAGCAGATGCTGAATATGAGTGAGAGCCAGAAACACAACAGGGATTGAAAAAATCTGTCAGATGATTTGGTTCAATTCTTGTTCTGTTCCTATTTGGTTTGATTTGAGTAACCCATCCCTCATTTTCATTTCACCTTGTCCACTAGGAGTCTGCTGCATCCCACAGCAGATTATTTTACCAAGTGCTGTTGCTAGTACTTTGCTTCTTACTGGTTGTTTTGTGTTTTTTGCCCTCTCTAACTGGGCCTGTTATCTGGGTAGGTCCAGGATGTAAGTGTTGTGACCTTTGTGGAAAGGGATCTGTTTTTATCACTTAATGTGTTTATGTTTGAAATACATGCTCAAACCCATGGTCATCCAAACCTGCTCGCATCTTAGCATACACTCTGTTCCTGGGAAGTCTTGTGTTGCTGTGTATGATCCTGTCAATCCCCACACCCACCCCGCAAGAGGGGAAAACCACGGGAAAAAGAACTGGTGTACTGGTATATAACTTATGCACCAGGGAAGGCCATTATATAGCAGTTCAGTGCAGCACAATGAGCAGCAAAAATAAACAGGCAGAAAGAAACTAAGCCAAATACAAAGATTTCTCCCTCATAAAGTATTAAAGACAAATACAATATAAAGCTTCACTTATGAGCTGCTCCCAGTTACAAACCGTTTCTAGTTTGGCAACAGCACTGTTACCGTACTGCTTTTAACAGAAGCTGTCTTCCTTTGGTACTGTACTTTTCCATATGAGCTTGAGGGGAAAGTAATTTAGTTTAATAGCAGCCACCCTCATTTCGAAGCAGGCCTGGCTTTAAAGCCGGAAGCAATTAAATGTAATGAAGACCTTAGCTTCTGCACTAGTATCAGAGCCATGTTATTCACAGTCATACTTACATGTCCTTCTTGCTAATGTGTCACTGGTTTTTTTTCGATCACTGTGGCCTGCATTTTTAATTCCTGGTGGCCACTCTGTGATACAGTATCTGTAAAGGTAGGTTAACAGCTTTACAGTAATGGTCTGAAAACATGGAACACTCACCTCAGGACTGAGGTATTTATGAGATTTCTGCTTATGATCTAGACATGACTTTTTTGGTGCTCTTTTCCTTTTATTGGTTTATATAGCAGGAGACAGTTCCCAACTCTGAACAAAAATCTTTAAGGCAATAATTTCCAAGTTTCCCTTTCAATGGCAAATTTTAAAATAAAGATTGCCTTTTAAAGGAACTTGCATACCCCTGA
Source organism: Semnornis frantzii (assembly GCA_013399775.1). Lineage (NCBI taxonomy): Eukaryota > Metazoa > Chordata > Aves > Piciformes > Ramphastidae > Semnornis > Semnornis frantzii. The sequence continues at coordinate 4,277 of VWYK01104935.1, forward strand.
CTACTCCTTTTCTCCCCCAATAATTTAATCATATTTCTCTGAATGTTCCCTGAGTGTTCTGTCAGTGCCCCTTGCTCAGCTTAGTATCTGCACGGCTCCTTCTTCTATTAGGCTTGTTAGGTCTTTGAGGGGAGGGAGTTTGGAAACTTCCTGAAGTCGTTGGGAATTGAGCCATTGACTTGAACAGGGACAGGCAAAAAAACCTGTTTGTGTTAGCTCACTGGTAACAGTAACCAAACAAACCTTTCATGTCCCTTTCAATTTACCAAGATCCAAGTATCAGATGTAATGTGTGACAGAATCCCAAAAAGAGGGTCATCAAAACAATCAAATCATACAGGAATGCTGTGAGATCCACCCGCCGGTGTAAATAGCTCTCTGACCTCAGTTTCATTATTATTCCTTTCTAATGTCAGTAACTTCCCACCATAAAAATGTACCATGAAATGGAAGATGTTTGGTAAGTCTGCCTACCAGTGCGACTTTCATATTCAGAGGATAAGTAAAAATATATCTTTCAGTATGTGTATATACATGACAGTGAGGCTGCTCTTTTTTTTAAATTTTTTTAGAATGTTCTATTAAAAGCAGGATCATACAGAGGACTTGTACTGTGGAGGCTCAGGAAAGCAACCTCAGCTATCTCCACCTTCCTTCATCCAATGGATCTTGACTAGTCAATACTAGGGAGGGATTTTTTTCCATATTGAAATCATGAATAAGGCAGAAACGTAACAGTGCCACAAATTCTAGTCTCATTACTCCTCTAAAGTGACTGTTGATTAGTTTCACCCTTACCAGGCTATCCTCTAAATGACATTAAGAGTTTCTCAATGCAATTAGAGGAAAAGTATGATCCCAATGTTTTTAAAGAATTATTTTACTTTACTGATTTAGTGCTGAGCTCAGCAACAATTTATCAGTAGCCAGTACCCTATTTTGATGTCTAGTGCCAAAATTTTCTTCCACAGTTAGAGGTGAAATGTGCAAGTAGATCGGAGCTAATCAGCACAGTTTTCTTCTGGCAAGGCAGCATTTCCAGGTCCTGTTGATTTCCAGGTGGGCCAGCTGACGGGTAGGTAGTAGGGTGACTCCAGGTGGAGATGAATGCAGTGGAAGCTGGAAGCTCATATTTCCATTGATAACTTTCTCAAGCTTTTGTCAGCTCTAAGCTACAAAGTAATCTTTCTACATGGTATTCAGAATGCATCTGTGTGCTGACTTTTTTTGGCCATGACTGTCATTGGTTGCTGATCCCTGTTTCTGTCAAAGTAATTTGTTTCTGCATGCTGACGGGTGAGACAGTGCGCATATTCTGGTGTCCTGTCTGAAAAGAGTGAATATTTGGAGCAATCTTAGCGTGGGTTAATGTTCACGTAGACTGCCTGTTATGCTGCAGGTTATTTTATCAGTCTCCTTGCTATGATCGTGCATTCCTTTATCCCTTAACCAAAACAGGCCAGTCTCTTTACTTGCCATTCCAGGGCAGAGCTGGTCAAATGGTACTTGATTTGTTTAGATGCCGATGGATAGCCAAGATCATGCCCTTTGTGGTAGCATGATACTCGATTCAGTTTCAGGTCCCAAAGGCTGTTTCACTGCACTGTGGGCTACATTTAAAAGAGCTCGTCTCATTTTCTTAGTGCTAGCTTGAGATACAGCTGCCCTCATAATGTAGGACTGAAAAGATGTCATAATTCTGCAAGGCATACATGTAATTCCTACATGCATATTCTATAGTACTGCTCATATGTAGTTTTTCAGGTCTCATTCTCCCCCGTTTCTCCTCCTCCTTTTCTTTTTTTTTTCCTAGTACAGACCATACATTTTAAATAGACTGTAAACTTTATTTAGAAAAATACATGAAAGTATAGAGAGTTAGTAAGTCATTTATGAAGCAAGACCATTTTTCCTTTCTAGATTTGGAATGATCCTTGCAAAACCCAGCAGACTTGTGTATCTTTTGCATACATGCAGAACAATTACACCAAGGAAAGTGCTACATGATGGACTTATTACTTGACAGATCTTCTTATTGTTTCTTCCACCATATGTAGAGATGCCTTTCCAATTCAGTAGATCTTGAAAGATCATTCAGAGGAATAACATCAAAGCATACCTTTCATAGCAATGAAGACCCTTGTCTTTGAGACACTTTGCATCTCTTAAGAAGTGACAGCTATGCTTTCCACAAGACAACACTGTGGTTGCTTATCTGACCTTTTATAAACAACCTGTCCACCCCAACAGGCTCACTTTCCTGTCCTCACTAAATATAGGAAAACCCTGCCTACTAGGCCATGGTGGTGGCCCCCGAGGCAGCACCTGATTGCCAGAGCTCCATTCCCAGCAAGGGACAGCAGACACATAAGATACTCAGTATACCCATGGCAGTGTATGGGGCCTGTAAACTCCCTCTTTCGTCATTCTGATGGAGCAGACCAGTCTCATGACTTTGTGAACAACATGAATGGGAAATACACAGCAACAGATACTGTACTCTTTCAGTCTTCTTCATCTTCTCCACATAGAGAGATGGACACATCTCGGGCAATGTGAGAGCCGTGTGCTCATGCACTGCCTTCGTTCCCCCCTGCCCCGCAGCCTGCTCTGACCCCTCCAACACAGCAGAGGCTGTTAGAAGCTGTGGGGTTTAGGAATCTGCCCAAGCTGTTGGGGAACGTTCTAGTCTCTGGCACAACATGGCAGCCCTTACATGGGCAGCAGCCCAGCCCAAACCTGACGTGAAGACTACACAGACAGAGGCATATGCTTTCACAGTTGTAAAGTTTGTGGGTAGCTTTCTACATAGCGTGCAAACTTTCACTGGTTTTATTAATTACTTGTTCTCAAACTTGCAGATTTTATTGTATTATGTTAAAATTTACATAAGAAGAAAAGTATTTTTTTTTATCTCTGTGGATTTTTACATTTTTTAACTTCTGTGAATTACATACAATGTATTCATATAGTATTTATCAATGTATAGTTAAGGAATAGTGACATATTCCATGAAGTGTACATGTAAAACAGGTAAACACATATATGGGCACATATAACAGCACATACTGTCATATCTTGTCTCACCTGAACATGTAAAAAATACTTACTCAAAAGTGATGCAAATCTTCATGTAACTGCTTTGTATCTTTCATTAAATTGTAAGTCCCAATATGCTCTAAATTTCAGAGCAATATTTGGAATATTATATACTATTAAATGAAGTGTTGCAAATCGCAATCAAAAGTTAAATTTAATGGGGTAAAATTAAGCTTACCACATAAAAAAAAAAAGTTTTTGTCATATTTCACAGTTTCCACGAACATGTATTTTTACTCCTCCAAACTGGAAGGCAGAAAATGCAATTCAAACCAAATAAAGGAAATGAAAACCCAACCAGCTCCCACTCTCAAAGTAGCAACACAAAGCACTTAAAAATACTCCTCCATATGAGCATTTTTTTTCACAGTTTTGGAGAAAATCATCTTCCTCTTTGCTCATAGTTCATGTAGCGCACTTCTGGCTTGGTGTACAGCTTTCCACTGGCTGCTATAATTTTAGGGAGGTGGTTGTGGCTTGTTCATCACTGCATGTCATTGGTCTTTCCCACATGGTTGCTGACAGCTGCTTGTGTGAGGCTGCAGTGCAGCAGGTGCCTTGAGCCAAGGGTTGGGAGAGGCAGAATAGAAGGGCAGGGCTGGACCAGGGGTTTGGCTGCCATGGCAAGGGTGCAGGGATGGTTAACTATTCTTGGCCTGAAGGTTTCCCTGCCCACAGTGAGGGGCTGCCCCGCTCCCTTCTTCTCTGCAGGGTGCCTGTGCATAGCCTGGCTCAGACAGTCTCTGAGGAGCACTGTGGCAGTGAGGGACATAATGTTCAGCCTGACAGCAGCAGTGCCCTGGCATGCTGGTGGCTTGGCTGAGGACAGCTTCTGGCCAGGATGGCCTTGCAGCACTTCTGTTGTCAACATCCAGAATGGGCCTCACTAAAAACCACCTTTCACCCTTCCTGTATCCCTCCTACACTGGAAGCATCACTCAGTGCCATTGCCTGAGCACAGGGCTCATGCTTGAGGTGAGCACTGGCTCAAGAAACAGGAGGTGTGCGTGGTTAAAGAACATGGTGAGTGTTTGCAGTCTGGCCCAATTGAAAAGCCACTTAGAAGATCTCTGGTGACCCTTTTGTGGGCCTGGAGTGCATGTGGCCTCAGTACATAGCTCCACCATGGCAGAGCAGGACAACTGTGAGGCTAGGCATAGGTGACTGAGGCTTGCTGGCAGCATATGGATATGGGAAGAGTGCATGGGTTGAGCACTCTGGAATCTGCCTTCAGGTCAGGTGGGATTTTTTTGTGGGGTTTGGTTTTGGTCGGTTGTTTTTTCTTTGGTTGGGGTTTATGTTTTTGTTGTCGTTGTTTTTTCTTGCCCAAATAGCATGTGGGCTACAACTAGAGTGGTTTTATAGCAGAGGAGAACAGCATATGTTTGATCCTATGTAAGGATGGTACACTGGTAAGACTACTAGAAAAGGGACATTTATCTAGACTAACTGGAAAACAAGGAACAGGAGGATTGTGTTTTCTTCAACTAGAGAATTAGTTTTGAGTGTGAATGATGAGGAAACTTTCTGCACTAGGCCCCCAGAAGGCTCTTTGGTTATTCCTGGAACCCCATACCAGGGCACTGTAAGCAATGAAGGCAGGCTGAGCAGGTGCTTGACACCAGATCAGTCATGGGGGCTGCATGGAGCAGATGGTGACAGAGTGGTGATCTGTTCTAGCATATTTTAAAAAAGCCCTGTGGATCATGTATTCTCTGACTGCATATGTTTTCTGAAAGCAAGAGAAATCATCGTATACCTGAGTCTGCTTTAGCTTTTTAGAAGAATGTACTGAGTGGTTAAATGTCTTAATAGCAACTCCATACAACCTGACAAGTGATATTTTCATGATAATACAAGGCCGTCAGACCTGTTAAAAAAATTGAATAATCCACTTAATAAGTTACATTAAAGTCATATAAGTACATGATGCAAACATTGTAATTGTTTTCCATGTTTATAGCAATCTTACAGCTGTTGCATGTCTGGGATTAATTTGTCTCCAAGGGGGTTTCAACACTATCCTCCCCAGTGCATTATGAGAACCTGTAATGTCATGTAATCGGGGCCATGTTATTTTTGTAAAAATCTCTGAGAGTGATGTAAGAGGAAAAAGGAAACAGCTAACTCCCAACCATTTGACCAAAGGTTAGATTAGTCTTGGCCTTCTCCCAGCTAAACCTGAAGCTTTTCAGTCAAACATTTGTTGTTTTTTTGGTTGGTTTTTTTTTTTCTTTTTTGAAGTATTTTCTTCCTCCAGTATGTTTTTTTTTTCCTTTACTAATGTCACATGTTTTCTTCAGGGCTATGCCCATATTTGCTGAGGATTACATCACTGGAACAACAGCTATCACCTGCTATCAGCAGGTATCACTGGAAGGTCTGAGTTTTGGTACATGAGCCCTACAGATGCTATGGGATGCTATGGGCATGAAGACTAAATTTTAAGTAGGTCGTATTACATTGCGCAAGCAAACTTGTTATTTCTGTTGTGTATGGTAGCTGCACAATCTTAGCTGGCCTGAGCATCGTGCTTTATAACACTACAGAAGCTGTTTATCTGCTTGAAATATGCTAGGAAATCTTATAGCAGTGATGTTTTGTAGGTGGTATGAAAGTCTCCCTGCAGACTATTCTAGCCCACATACAGTCTGAGAATCTTCCAGCAGTACAGAATAACTAGCATCTGTTTTGTGTGTGTGTGTCTATTTCTACATCCAGTAATGTATTCTGGTTTGGTTTTGTTACTTGTTTTGGTTTTTTTGACACTTGTGTATTCACATTTAGGGCAAAAGATGATAAAGTTTTTGAGATTCCTTAGACTGTTAAGTACGTATTTTGATTTAACTGCAAAAGGCTGGTGTTAAAGTGTTTCGTTCTATGTTATGAGCAAGTAATGTCTGAAAAGATCAAAAAGAACATTGTTCTTTAAAATGTCTTGGTGCTTATCACCCTTGTTTGGTGTGGAGAATAGGTTGGACTGCCAAAAGAAGAGATTTCTAACCAGTCAGCTGAACTGAGACAGTCATAACAAGAAAATATTATCTGGTGCACAGAACTATGAAACAGATTCAGAGTGGGAATGAAGCAAGAAAATTATCAGAAAAAGCAGTGTACCCCTTTTTGATGAGAGTTCAGAGATGTGCAACATTTTGCAGACATTCAAGCTATTTTTTAAATGCATCTCACTTGTATGTTTTCTTTTAACAGCTTTTCTGCCCATGACTAGTTATGTATTGACTGATTGACTTTAATTTGTCTGATTGAGTAGAAGTCCAAATCCTATTAGGGGCCAACTCAGAGGTACATATTTTGGCTGCTTAAAGAAGAGAATCATAATGAAAAAAATTATATGCATTGGAATAGCAACTATAGATATTAGTGGTCAAACAATGATTGTCACAGAAAGAAACCTGATTAATAACTGAGAAATTATTACAGTACTAATCCTGTCAAATCTTCATTACAATAATTAATATATTCTGATGTTCTTCATTTCCACAGTGCTTTAAAAAACAGAAAACATAGAAGTTATGATCTATTTAGATAGGGTTATTTTTCTTCTGGTTAAACCAGTTTCTAAATTATAAATTTAGATGGGAATTACCAATGACTGTTATGGAAACATTAAGAAAATAACTGAGGTTTGTCCATTTGAAAATTATACATTACTTATACATCAATGCACTACCATCTAATTTAAGCTTCCAAATAAAATCACAAGAATTTGGTACTAGTCATGTACATTTTCAGATTATTCAGAAGAGCTTTTCAGTCCTTTCAAGTGAAGCTGCAATTAATTACTGTTATGTATTGCTGTTTGCTAACTCATGTACACTCTGTATGAGCAAAGATAGTTCAGAGGTGGTTTTTTTTTCCTGTAGCTATGCTGGGTGGACTGTGGCCACCCCATGGGAAGTAAGGGTTCACAAGTGACCTTGAAAGTTATTCTCCTTAGGAAGAAACAAGTTGAGGATCTGGCTGGGGTGTGCTCTCCACCCTTGGGAAGAACATGGATTAGATTGCATCACTTGTTTGCACGGTCTCAAGCATATTATTGTGGGTGTGAAGGCAGCTGAATTGTAGTACCTGGTACTACAAAGAGGGTATTGCACTGTAATTACACTGTAAAAAGAAAATACTAGTTGCTAAGAGCGAGCAGCTAGTGTGACTTAATGCAGCTTGTTCAGTATTAGACAGCAAAAGAGGATAATAAAAGAGCAGAGAAAAACATCATACAGACCAGTATATATCACCTGATGTAAGTGCTTAGATGAATAAAGAACCACAAAAATAAGTGACAAGAATTTAGGAGAAAATCTGTCATTATTAATTATCTGATCAGTTTACAAAATCATTGGCATTGGTGATTATCAAGAACTAGAAACTAACTTCTATAGTTTCTGCTTGTTTCCTCTATGTATCTGAAATTATACTTTCTTTTTGTATTTCATAGGTGAGTTAGTTTGTTTTATTGTTACTGGTTTTGTTGGGGTTTTTTGTTTTAGTGCTGACTCAAGGCATTATGCCTTTGTTATAGTGCAGTTGTATAATGGTGCCTTGATGGTTTGAATTGTCAGGATTTAACAACAGTGTTAGTAAGAGGCTCGAGAGTTCCCTGAGGGTGCCCCAGAACATTACATATGTTGAAATCATCAGTGGTTTCAAGTTTGAAAAAATGAAGTACTGACTATCATTTGGATTAATCTAGGCAGGGATGTCATATTCAAGTAAGATTCCTAGATTAGGAATGTGTGTCAGATGAATTTCACTGTACTTTGATATGTCTATGCAGTAGATCCTGACACCTTCTCTGTGGGTCTAATCTCCCGTTTATCTGAAGAGATGTGGTCAAGAGGGTCAACAGAGTCTACAGGACAGTTCCTCTCAACCTAGAGCTCTAACCTGAAGGCTACTGCCTGTGCTAGCTGAGCCTGTTAGAAACCTCAGGTAGAGGTCTGTCTCTAGACTTGACTTTTCAAACACAACTGGCCACAAACTGATGACTAATTTCTTCCTTG
>VWYK01104957.1:0-12284 GCA_013399775.1 Semnornis frantzii
ATTGCAAATAGATCTATCACTGAAAATAAACAAGTTACTATCTTACTATCTATGCTTCTGAAAACATAACAAATTAGGAAGTTGTGCTGTATTGTGACATTAAAAAATACCTGAATACTTTGGTTACAAACATATACAAACAGTGAATTCAAAACCATACAACTAAATCTACAGAAAACAAAACAAAAACAAAAAAACATAGCATGAACCAAATTTTTAAAACAAAGTATGTTAACCCTAACAAAGGCTTACTTCACTTTTCTGTCGCAGTACCTCATACTCCAATTTTTACAGTACTCATATAATAGTAACAAATCCTTGACCAAAGGAACAATCTAACTAGAGGAAAGTAACTGTTGGATGGCGGTGCCATTGTATTGCCTATATTTGCTGGTCTTTCCACTGCATTTTGGATGCAAAGGGCCTGACCACATATTAACGTGAGACACCACTACTTGGACCAGAGAAGGAAGAAAACTAGATTTAGAAATGAGAAGACTCACAAAGTTTGGTGTATAACTGAATAGCTTCTAACTCTGACTATTTATTTTATAGCACAACATGAATGCTACGAAGCCTGAATGCAAATTAGATAAAAGCCCAGGCTCAACACCCAACACTGTAAGCTTCCCAACACTAACGTGCTTAAAACCAGAACTTAAATTACACCCCTTTCTTGTGCTGCCAATATTCCTGATGAATGGTTTGACCAATTAAAAGTATAAAACAAATCCTAAATGTTTGCATAGCATTAACTATCTGGCATCGCCAGCAATATCTTTGGCATGTTAAGACTTACACCATCATCATTTTTTTCAGTTTGAAAAATGAGAGTATTTTGGTGGTGGAGAGAATCAACCAGAACATTAACAGGATCAGGTCACAATCCCGTAACTTGCCTGTGCTTGGATTGCGCAGTTTTGTAAACAAAGGTTCGCTCTCAGGTGTTTTAGGCAGGTCAGTAGCAGCCTCTGTAGGGAGAGAGGAAAAAGTTATGAACTTGTAAATTGAGAAGCAATTCACATTCTGACATGCCTCTCCAGGACATTTAGAATTAATGGGATTTACAGTAATTGAAAACTCAAGTATCTTCTACCTAAAATTTTATGTCTCAACCCAAATTCATCCAACTTGATCAAGGTACCTAAGTGGTGATTCAGACTGTCTGGCACTCTATCTGCCACGGGAAAGAGACAGTTGGAATGATTTATATTTTGAAAACCACTTCCCTCTAGAAAGCCTCAGGCAAGAGAGCTCCTAAGTTTGGCGTCTCAGTGAAGCGAGCTGAAGTGTTGCCCTGATTAGTCATAAAGGTAATGAGGATGTTTTGCTAATTTAGGACATCAAAAAGTTGAAAGTGCGAAGGGTGAAATATTTGTGAAAAGAAAGAGTGGTCCTCATATGCAGGAATAGGGGGCAGCTATTTTCTGAGTGGCTGTTACTTCTCTGAAAAATATGCACACTTGTTTATCTGTTATGTATAATGTTGAAAAATAAAGAGTGCATTTAATGCTCCCCACAGGAAAAAGAAGCTGAGAGAATACTGCACCTCTAGCTTAAACCTCTGACAGTTGTTTCTCTTTGCTCTGCCTTTAAGTAGAAAAAGACAAGAAGTCTCACACAAAAGTATGATTTCTCTGTGTTTTTTTTTAAACACAACAAAACAGAAAAGAAACAGCTCCCCGAAGAATGCTCTAAAAAGACATCTATAAGGATCCCTAGTTAATTTTGCTCTATGCAAGTTTTCTTTGTAGAGAAAGTCTAACTTTTATTTATGAAAACAACTTCCCACATCTGAGTGAAGAGCATGACAGCATTATTTTTCTTAGCTTGTGCACTGCCAGTTCTGTCCCAATTCCCTTCATATAGGCATTCATCAGAGCAAGGAAAATACTAAAGCATACATAACCAGTATCCAGGCCCCAGAGAACAGACTGATGGCTGACATCTGCATTACGGTGCTGCTGAGGAAAGCAGAGAAGAGCAGCAGAGGCAGCCTGCAGAGCTATCCCCAAGAAAGGTTGTTGGAAGAAACAGAAGTGCCACGTTGTCCATTCCCTTTCAGTAGCATCCACCAGGTTTGCAGAGAAGATAGCACAGTTCTTTTCTATGGAAAACAGGGAAGTAAGAACTGACCAAAATAGCTGTTTTTCACTCTGGCTGAAAGCCTATCTTCAACATATCTGAAAGGACAGGTGGACTTCTCACAGGCTGTTCACTGACACCTCAGTGGCAAAAAAAGAAAAAAAAAAAGCTTCAAATAACCCTAATCTTTCACATTAGCTCATGGTTATTCAGTTGTGTCACAAACAGAAACTCCCCAGATAAAGATATAAGCAGGGCTTTTTTAAGCAAGTGTATTTTGTGATGAAGTGTTCTCAGAGTGGTTCAGAGAATGAAAAGTAATTTTCTTAGCCTGATTTTTTAGCTGAGTCTTCAAGTGACTTGAAAAAAAGTGCTTTAAAATGTTTCAGTATAAGTTGAAGGGTTTTAATGGAAGAAGTCCATATTTGCTAGCCAGATTTGCTTCATATTCTGATACATAAACACACACAGTTGTCAAGCTACATTTGCCCTGGCAAAGGCAACCTTCAAATTTCTAGAGCTGTGTATATTTCAATTCTTGACCACAGTTTAACATGAGTGTATTTTTTGTTACTTTTTAGAACAGTACAGTGATTAATGACAGTGAAAGAAATACGTCGCATTTACTTCAACGTGTTTCACATGAACATGTTAAAACATACACGCTAAAAGGGAGTTTCAAAATGTAAAACAAAAATCAAAACAAAACACAAAGCAAAAAACACAAAGGAACTTTTTAGCTCTCAGTTGCTCTGCTTTTTCCATGCATGGATTTATGAACACTGGGAATGTGTCCAGCTGAGCCCTCAATTGCATTTTCTATACACATGAACAATTAAGCGGACAGTCCTTCCTAACGTAGCTGCTTTTAAATGAACTTCACATCTTTAATTAGTTTGCATGCTCTTTTCCTAATCTTCTAGTAACACACTTACAACACCTGCATGCATGTATAGTAAATCCAAGGGATAGTGTGCCATCCCTTCCTCATCAGTCCTCTGCCTTCCAGTGTCAGGCAACTGCCCTCCCCATGCTGTTCTAGGCTCAGCACCCACTCTGTGCCCCTCTGAATACAGCTTGGCCCTGCAGCTGCCTTATTTTTTTCCCATGTGAAGAGAAGCATAGCTCTATTTAGTGCTGTGCTTCTCCCCAAGCTCTGCGAGGTTCATCAGAGGACAGTAACAATTTCACTCTAACGAACGGTCTGAGTTGCAGCCTTCAGTCCCAGCAACTTCTGCCCAGAGAGGCAGTAAAGGCCCTATCCCTGGAGACATTGAAGGTCAGGTTTGACAGGGCTCTGAGCAACTTGATCTAGTGGACAATGTCCCTGCTCACTGCAGGGAGGTTGCAGTAGATGACCTTTGGAGGTCCTTTCCAACCCAAATCATTCTATGATGGGATTTGGCTATACATCACATTCTTTACACAGGTGCCACAGATGGTTTACTGAAAGGGGGTACACACATGCACAAAGACACGAGGGGAAAGAATGGGCAAAGGCAGAAGTTTTTTTTTAGTTTCTTTGACCTTCAGTTTCCTCAAAACACAGGCAATATCCCTCTCCAGTTCCAGGGGTATCTGAAACATATTTTTGGTTGCAGACTTGCTCTATTAGATGTTAAGATGGCAAATAATGAGAGGCAATTGGGAGAATGACTGCTTGGAAAACTGAGTGTAATATCAGTGTTGCTTTAGAGGTGAAGAAGGCCCTATTTATCTGAATTTAAACACTTTGTGGCTAGGAAAATGCTGAACAAGATGTCCAAATCTAACTTGTGTGTGTTCTGGTCTCTAGCCAGGAAAGGTAATCAGATTTCTTTAACATCATCACTGATCAGTCCTTGTATTTGGGCAAGGATCTCTTACAGCAAAAGAAACAAAAACTTCTTAAAGAGCAGTACTGTAGCAATTTTTCTAGCAAATCTAAGAATTAAACTAAGCCATTTTTTGTTTGTTTGTTTTGTTTTTTTAAAGGTTCACATCCAGATAAGGAATAATCTTAAAGAAAACAAGCAGACAAAATAGACATTTCAGGAAGAGGTTTTCTGTTAAATTCTAAAAGAAAACATCAAGTGATTGCCACTATGCTTATTACAACAGTTTCCATAGATCGGGCCTGAGCTTGTTGAGCTGAGTGAGAGAGGTAAGACCTTTCTGACTAAATATTATATTCTTTATCAAACTGTAACTCACAATCAGCACAGTTCAGCTTACTAACAGATGTGCCAGTACAGTATGCTATTCTTGTAGGACAACGTTTACTACAGGCTACAAAAAACTGAGTACAGAGGGTCTCAATTAATTGCATCCCAAGAAGGCATCTCAGTAAGCAAGCCACTCTCTAAATTGCCAGGAAAGACTGATGACAGGCACTTCCAGGAGGCAGTTGAACCCACCTAAAGCCTAAATCCACTTCTATAATTTCCTGTAATCTCCACTGCATTTACAGACATCTTCAGCAATGCATAATGAATCCAGATGCAGTACTACTACAGCTATACCAGAGGAGGAAGTTCTGAGGTGATCATAGTGCAGAACAATTAAATGCCAACACTGGTCCAGTAAGCATGTCTACTTTGCCTAAGTTACAGTCTACTGTTCATTCACTATTAACCAAATCACACAAAGTTCACTAAAAATGTGAGTAATATGTGTATCTGTTGCACTGAATCTACAGATGGAACCTCAGAATCCTGAAGCTGAGTTAAAGAAACTATAGAAGCTTAAACAAAGCTTTCCATTACAAAAAAGGAATAAAGCCTATCAGATTTCATGGAGGTCAGACATACGACCAGGCAAATTCTATAAAACATATAAACAGAACGAAGTGAAAATGAACCAGCTGTCAAATGATTTCTGGCAATAATTTCTTCCACAATGCATAGATATGAGGCACTAATGAATTTGGCCATTACAAAAAATATGTTAGTTGGTACAGTAACATGAAAATATGGGGAAAAGGACATAAAACTCCCACCAAGATCTATGAAATTGTTATAGATGATGCGAAGTCTATTCACTTTTTTTTTTTTTTTAATGCTTATAGAATGCTATATTTAACAGACTAATCTCAAGTTATATGGAATTCCAATGCAAAAAGTTGTCAGACAAGCAAGTAAAAAAGTTGTAAATATCTGTCAATTGCATAAGAGGAGAAAGATCCTCTGAGAGCACAAATTTCCCTACCACCATCACTCAGCAAAAAAACAGGATGATTTAAAAGTCCAGAAATATAAAGATTTCATTTAAAAACAGATATTAAACTACACGTCACCAACACAAGTCTTTTCCATTCCCTTCTTCTAATCATGCTTGAAAAGTATGTCAGATGGAGACATTATAATGAAGTCCATTAAATGGACATTTTATTGAAGACTTCATGTAACCAAAGGGTGCAGATATACTAGATTTAATAATAATTTTATTTATGTTCTTTTTACAATGTTAACTCTGAAGTAAATGGTTTTAATACTGCCTGTATCCTCTGTCCTGCAGTATGCCCTGAAAAAAACTCCACAACACTGAAACCAGTACTTCATGCCACCTAAACTTTTGACAACTTTTAAGCTGCAAGGTAATTAACTACTACCATAATGAATTAATTCTGGTATTCACAGACTATCACAGTATCACCAAGGTTGGAAGAGACTTCAAGGATCATCAAGTCCAACCTGTTACCGCAGACCTCAAGACTAGACCATGGCACCAAGTGCCATGTCCAAACCCACCTTGAACACCTCCAGGGACGGTGACTCCACCACCTCCCTGGGCAGCCCATTCCAGTAGGGAATGACTCTCTCAGTGAAGAACTTTCTCCTCACCTTGAGCCTAAACTTCCCCTGGCTCAGCTTGAGACTGTGTCCTCTTGTTCTGGTGCTGGTTGCCTGAGAGAAGAAAGCAACCTTCTCCTGGCCACAAGCACCCTTCAGGTAGTTGTAGACAGCAATAAGGTCTCTCCCGAGCCTCCTCTTCACCACTTCACTACAGACAGCTTCATGAATAGCTTCAAATGACAAAGATCTTAAGTCACTGAAACAGGCAGTTCTGAGATCCACAGCTCTGCTTCCCTACCTTTTGCACCTCTCTGCTACTTTCTTTCCAACAAAACTAGCAGTCTTGTGGCCACACAGCACATCAGCAAAGTTCACTGATCCAGCTGAGAAATAACCAGTCGCAAAAAAGAAGTATTAATTTTCACCCAGATCAGTAAGCTACTGTCACTCACCATATGGTTATCCAATCACTGGAGCAAAGGTACAGAATCTATGGCAGAAGCAGATGGCATAGAATATAACCTACTCTATATATGACACTGGGGTATTTGACTAGTGTAAACTTAGAAGAAAACTAGTTCGTATGTGACTTTATAGAGGTGAGAAAGCAAGAGATGAGCCACAAGACTATATTGTTGTTTCTTTGGCTCATGATACCCTCGGGGAAGCGCTAAATGGCACACAGCTCAATTTATCTCTGCAAACGGCCTTTTTTTTGCAGGTGCTTACATATAAATTATGGCTTTACACTTGATGACACTTGATTTGGGGAAATTTCTTCTTAGTTGTTACTCAGTTATCTTAACCTGATGTTCTCTCTTCACCTTACCCTCTCCTTGATCATACCTAGTACCAGCATCAGAGAGGGGACTTTTGCCATGCCTGTTGTAAAAGATGTAATGGCTATCAGTTTGGTAATCACAGCATTTATTATTTGATGCCCCAAGGAAATAACAGTTAATGTGACATAATTTACACCCCTTAGAGTCTCTCTGGTTCCCACTTAACCTGAGAAATCGTGTAATAAAACACAGTATCTAAAAATGGCAGTTTTCCATCCTGAGCAAAAAGTGACATGGAAATACTACTAAGATGGTTTGAGTGGTCTTTTGCTTCAGCATACTGTTAATGTATTACAACTAAACATTAAGATTTGTGCCGGAGAGCATCTTTTGGCTTCCCCCTATGCTGGCACAGTTAACTTCTCAGGCCAAAAAACATGTTTGTGGTCTCACTGGTAGAGGTTGACAGTACTAATTCATCTGTTAGTGAAATCTAGACACTAGGCAGATCATGCAGAGATTTTAGCCAAATGAAGAAGAGGTCAGTCTCAGAAAGTTCAGGAACAGGTTATCACTGGAAAGGATAAAAACTTCAAATTTCTCAATATTTATAGGGTCGACACTGGTGCAGCTGTATTACTGGCTGAATCAGCCCTATTCTCATGTGCAGAGAGGCCTAAGTTGGCATAAGTTGGTCTCTTCCAAGCCAGATGGCAGAAAGCAGAAGCACGAGATGGTGTTACACATTAAAACATCTCTTTTTAGTTACTTTATTTGCTATGTTTCCTTCTGGCTCCTTAGTTTGCCAGTTATATCTGCTTTATACACAGTTGAGCTCAGTATGACTATTAAGAGATGACATACAAGAAATGGTGCAAATTACCTGCAGGCAAAATGCTCTGTTCAGGAGATGGAAATGTCAATTAAGGGGAAGTTAAGTACAATATGTCCAGAGAGTGCATACTTCTAAAACAGGTGTATTCACCTTATTAAAAAGGTGTATAAATATGTGCACATATTTTATATAATCCTCCTTCTGTTTTAGATCAGCTGTTAAAAACATACATATTTGCTTACTGTACATATTATTTCAAAGTTCTTTATCTAAACTATTATGAAAGCATTAATGGTCAATTTTAACATTCATTATGGCTTCTGAATCAAGCTTCCTAACAGCCCAGCAATGTTGTCTATTTTGTAGCAGATAAATGGAACTGTTTTGTAAATACTGAATAGAACTGTGTATGGAAGTGTTACCTGCAAGGTGAGAGAACAGAAACCAAACGAAAAAAACACACTCTGCCTATTTCATATTTTAAAGCATTTTACTTTTTAAAGATTTTACTTCTATGCATCAAGTATTCCACAGCTTCTTTTGCTATGACATCTTCTCAAAACATGACCCAAAATCTTTGAGTCAAATGTTTCCTCTTTTGTTGCATGGAGACAAAAAAGTTTGCATTCTCATTTGAAAGAATGAAGGATTAATTTACTGGGTGCTCATGCCCTATGGTTTGGCATCACAGTCCATTTATTTCTGCCTCCATATGACTTCTAGCATACGAGATTTGTTCAAACAACTTGCCAAGTCTAATGTGAAACTGCTCCTTTTATTTTTAAACAAGTAGTATCTAAAAATAATAGGACTGTTAAATTTTCTTTCCCCCTTACAATCTTTCCAGTGCTATTCATATGGCAGTTCCCATAAAAGATATATAAAGCTAATCAATTTACTGTTTAAGAAAACAGTAGACTGTTTAGTTTAGTCAACTAAACCTGTCTAGATGAGAAAAATAAAGGTTTAAAATAATTTTCAGGTTGCAGTTAACCCCCGACTTCTTTTCCTCATACAAACACAGAACAAATTAAACACAGCAGTCTTAACTTTAGATGTAGAGTTGAACACTAGACATAGAAAACTGCCTTCAATTCCTGACCTTTTTGCTAAAACCTGTGGATATAAATAGTTATTGTTCTGACATAACACCTATTCCTGAGAAAAGCGTACTGAAAAAAGACTGCCCTTCACACCCATCTGGTCAAGTAGCTAGTGTGATGTTGGTTGCTACTGGTAAGACCAGTTTGAAGCCATTACATAAGAATGTTTATGTGTTACTTGGAGGCCAGATCAGATATGTATCACACAGTGACTTTATTGCGGTATATTGAGCAACTGAGTATTTCCAGAGCCCTGCCCCTAGAATTCTACAATTGGATGGGGTCTCGGTATTTATTATTTTTGTGTCTATAATTGACAGTTCTTATGACTTTCAGAGAAAACATTGAAAAGGGCAGTTTCATGGGCCCAATTCACAAAGCAAGTAGAAATTTCCTATATGCATGTAGAAAGAAAAAAAATCTCATTCATTCTGGCAGTAATATTTTTTTAGAATCTACAGGAACACACAGAAACACAAACAGAATCTCCTCTGCTAAAGGAGATTCTCCTCTCCCCTCTACTATATCATGAGCAACTTTCTAGCTGAGAGATCGCCATGCTTTAATTCCCAGGAGCTACTTCTTTTCCCTTGTACCTGTTCAGTATCTAGATCAATAAAATAAGAGACCTGTATAGGATACTCTACATTCTCCCAGGTAAAGAGTGGCTCAGCCCATGGGTAATATAACATCCGTGGGATCCAACTACATTCCCAATTGTCCAGCTACTGTAAGAAATGCAGAAAAGCACAATCCGGAAACTGGGCCACCCACTGATGAAGTTCATGTGGGTCCTTCAGGACTTATTAGCACTTTGGTGTCTCTGTACCAAGATTCCTCCAGAACTCCAGTTTTGAAAGGACTTCTTAACTATGAACATCAATTACCCAGCACAAAGCAAGTTCAGATTCAGATTTCCAGCCAAGGTAATAAAACCCCTGGAACATGGAGCACAGCACAAAAATACCCCAGTGGATCTGCACAGAGCCAGACTGGGTCCATCAGGACTTATTAGTTCTGACACTGTCTGAAAGCAGCTGCCCTGCAAAGCTAGACCTGGAAACAGCAGAGATGTGTTAACATGGCACAGCACTTGAACTAATAAACTGTTAGTGCAGAGCTGAATCTGCTCTAGGCCAAATGTGGTGCCTGTATATCCACAATATTGTTAATCTGCAGCTGAAGAAACTACCCAAAGAATTGACTCTATTTTGAGTCCAGAATGCACAGCTCTACTTCTGCCCACATGATTCAGTTTTCTACCCTCATCACCACCTTCCATATGACCAAACCCTCCATCTACTCTCTTCCTCTTCATACATCATTTTCTCTCTTGAATATTTACATCCATTTATCAACATTCCTCTAAACATCCATGATAATGCTCCACAATGTACACCAGTGGCTTGCAGCTTTTCAGGAGTGCATATGGTTACTACTGTCTTCTCATCCTACCTTCTCTAGTAGGCCAATACTTCCTAAATTCTCTATTCCTCCTGACTTCACCTTTTCTCATGCCTCTGGTGTTTCAATCCCTAATATAGGAACAATTATGCTTATAAAACCAAAATAAAAAGGTGACTATGCTGTCATATAAAATCATCTCACATCCTTGGAAAAAAGAAAAAAAAAAAAAAGGAACAGGAGAAACACTATCACAAGAGCTCTAGAGCTCTTCCCGGGACGAGGGTAGGTTATCATTATTAAAGGTAACAAGTGCCATTTGACCTAGAAGCTGCTTACCAGCCCAGATATCACTGTCTGAGGTTCTCCTTTCCCCTTCCTACCGAGACTTCCCTTGTGTACCTCTCCAAGCTGAACAGCCTTGGTGTGGCAAAGGCCTGGTGAAAGAAAAGGCTGTCATTAGGCAGCTGCTAAGAACAAATAATGAGGAAAGAATGCCATAGAAAAGAATGGGGGTAGTCAAAGCGTCAGTGCAACAAAGCACAGGGTGACTGGTTGGCTGATTGAACATCTACTCTGCCTCTCAGCTCACAGGACTCTGCTCCCCCCTCCCAACTTCGCTCATCTCTAATAATCCATGTAAAATACCCGCTGAGTTGTGTGGTTTGTAGCTCTGCCCTGTGATGCGTAGGCATAAGATCACAGAATGGTAAAGCTGGAAGGGACCTCAAGGATCATCCAGTTCAAACTGCCTGCCATTGGCAGGGACACCTCTCACTAGTACAGCTCACTCAAGGTCTCATCCAACCTGGCCTTGAACCCCTCTAGGGAGGGAGCAGCCACAACCTCCCTGGGCAACCTGTGCCAGTGCCTCACCACCTCACTGGAAAGAACTTCCTCTTAACATCCAGTCTAAATCTCCCCTCTGCCAGTTTAAACCCATTGCCCCTAGTCCTGTCACTGCAAGGCCCTGTAAATAGTCCCTCCCCAGCCTTCCTGTAGGCCCCCTTCAGATACTGGAAGGTTAGATGGCCACCAACATCTGAAGTTTTACAATACCAGAAATACAATGACAGTTAACCATCTGCAAGATAAAGTGACAGTCTGTCCTTCCATAGAGCAGTTCCCAGGGCACTGGGATAACACATGTCACCAGTAAAACAATCCTTCCAACTGCATTACTCCTTTAGCCATAATCATGACTTCAAGAACAAACATGGGCAGTTCTCGCTGACAAACTCCTTGTTTCTGAGCTGCTTCCAGAACACTGAAATCAATATAAAAATGAAGAAACCAGAAACAAAATTTAAATTTATCTCCTCAGTGATCAAACATACTTTGAACGGCAGAGCAGCAACGTTTACTATATAAATGTGTACCAAAATGAGGAAATTATTAATTTTACAGCCTTGAATACTAAAGCACTCGCGCATACTCTCTTACTGACTGTGTTCCAGAGGTCAACCTGATGTTCTGCGTTGCTGAAGTAAAAAGAAGTGAGGTTCTTTCTTATGCTTCTCTTACAGCTGTTTCCACGTGTCATAAAAGCAGCAAAACCAGTCACAAACATGTGCAAAATCAGACTCTGAAAATTACATAACTAAGGGATAACTAAGGAATCAGAATAAGACATGCATCATTCTTCAGAATTCCAGTCATATCCCTACCTTGTTGTAGGAAGCTACTGTTGAATCTCTAACAGTCTGGAAGACTAAAAAATACGGATACTTAAAGCAAGTTTCGGTTCTCTATACTTCTGACAGACCACATTTTTTTTTAGACTAAGATATCTAGACTCTTTGCAGAACTAGTCACCAACTTCATCCATACAAGCACTTTCAAGATGTCACAATCAAAGCAAGGTAAATCACAGAATCATAGAATCAACCAGGTTGGAAGAGACTTCCAAGATCATCCACTCCAACCTATCACCCAGTCCTAGACAATCAACTAGACCATGGCCCTAAGTGCCCCATCCAGTCTTTTCTTGAACACCACCAGGGACAGCAACTCCACCTCCGCCCTGGGTAGCCCTTTCCAATGCCAATCACTCTCTCTGTCAAGAACTTCCTCCTAATATCCGGCCTAGACCTCCCCTGGCACAACTTGAGACTGTGTCCCTTTGTTCTGTTGCTGGATGGCTGGGAGAAGAGACCAAGCCCCAGCTGGCTATGATCTCCTTTCAAGTAGTTGTAGACAGCAATGAGGTCACCCCCGAGCCTCCTCTTTTCCAGGCTGCACACTCCCAGCTCCCTCAGCCTCTCCTCACAGGGTTGTGCTCCAGGCCCCTCACCAGCTTCGT
>VWYK01104993.1:2183-12235 GCA_013399775.1 Semnornis frantzii
TGTAACTCTCAGACTCCTGCAGCCCCAGAGCCCCTGCAACCCCAGAGCCCCTGCAACCCCAAACCCCTGCAACACCCAGACCCCTGTAACCCTCAGACTCCTGCAGCCCCAGAGCCCCTGCAACCCCCAGAGCCTCTGCAACGCCCAGACTCCTGTAACCTCCAGGCCCCCTGCAACCCCAACCTCCAGCAGCTTGCCCATGCCTCTTCCATCAGTGCCTAACCCTCAGGCTGAGCTCCTGGGAACTGCCATTGCCAGCAGCCACCCCATGGGTGGGTGACATCTGAGCTTGGGTTTAGCTTATGGGGACATGCCAGAGAATCAGAACTGTCAGGATTGGAAGAGACCCTCAAGATCACCAGGCCCAGCTGCTCACAGCCAGCCTGGATGAGGCAGTCATGCCCTGGTGAAAGGTGGGGCTCAACCTGACTGGTGCCACTTCCTCACTGTCAACCTTACCTGCCACGTGCCTTGGGGTCCCTGCTGTAGTGCTGGGCACCAGTTCTCCTGCCCTTCACCCATGGAGGCACAGAGAGGTGCTTCTGGCCACTTCAGGCATTTCCACAAATCATTTCTGCTGTTCCTCTCCATTACTTCCTTTCTTCTTCCAGAACTGTGTACAGTTCTGGAGCCCCCAGCACAGGAAGGACAGGGAAGTGTTGGAGCCAGTGCAGAGGAGGCCAGCAAGATGCTGAGAGGGCTGCAGCAGCTCTGCTGTGAGGACAGGCTGAGAGAGTTGGGGCTCTGCAGCCTGCAGAGGAGAAGGCTTCCAGGAGAGCTTGGAGTGGCCTTGCAGGATCTGAAGGAGGCTGCAGGAAGGCTGGGGAGGGACTATTGACAAGGTCTGGGAATGGCAGGAGGAGGGGAATGGGTTTGAAGTGTCAGAGGGGAGATTGAAAGTGGATGTTAGGAGGGAGTTGTTTGCAGTGAGGGTGGTGAGACACTGGCACAGGTTGCCCAGGGAGGTTGTGGAGCACAGAATCACCCAACCTGATCTTTGATCTTTGATCACGTTGGGTGATTCTGTGCTCCACAGCCTCCCTGGAGGTGTTCAGGACCAGGTTGGATGAGGCCTTGAGTGCCCTGTGCTAGTGGGAGGTGTCCCTGCCTATGGCAGGGGGTTGGAACTGGATGATCCTTGAGATCCCTTCCAGCCTTCCCATTCTATGATTCTTTACCTGGTAGACCTCAGTGCCCACCTCGGCACCCGAATTTGGAGAGCTTGGGTTGTCTACAGCCTCCATCTAGCAACATGTTGAGCTGCCCTGTCCCAACACAACCATGCTCACAAACATCTACCTCAGGTGTCAGAGACTCTGTCCTCCACTTGGTTTCAGCCAGAGGTTTCTTCTGTTGCTGTGACATTTCACCTGGCAGGAAATTGGTGATCCTGCTGGTGCTGAGTGTTGGGTTTGGCGCCCAGGGAGAGCAAATCCTGGAACTGACAGGGCTCAGACTGTGCTGCTCACCATCTGTCTCTCCCTCCTTCCCCTTCACCCTTTCTCCTTCCCTCACCAGAAGATAGGACAGAGTGAGAAATGTGCCATGGACCTACCCCCCCAGTTGCCACGGGAAGGGGTTTAAGACCTCTGTAGCTGGCCTAGGGTTTCAGTAGGCTTTGAGCTGAGGCTCTTGCCAGCCCAGGAGCACCTGCAGGCCTTGCTGCTGGGCATTCACTGTTCTGTGGTCTGCTCTGCCTACAGTTCTTTGCTATCTCAGCTTCTTTTCTGGCCCTTCCCAAGCGCTGAGGCAGAGGTTTTTATCACTCTGCCGTATTAGTTTGAGCCTCACCTCACACTGCCATTTGATTTAGGTCCATTCAGAAGCTGCTTCCCCACACACTGCTCCATTGCTGGGCTATGTGGAGCAGGTGAAACGTCTTCCATAAACCTGGGAAGTGTTCTTGAGTGCCCTTGGATGTGCAACGCCTGTGACTGAAAAGGCTCTAAGCTGCTCTCTGCTAGCTGAGTCCATCACTAGGAGCTGTAGAAGGAGAATGGGCAGGATCTCTGGAGAGTTCAGTTCCTTCTGTCTTCTCCAGTTATGTCTGATCAGAACTCCTTATGATGCTCATAACATGGCAGAAATCATAGAACACAGAATGGCTCAGGTTGGAAGGGACCTCAGAGCTCCTCTGCTCCAACCTCCCCACCATGTCCAGGGACACCTCTCAGCTAGACTCAGCTGCTCAAGGCCTCATCCAGTCTGGTCTTGAACACCTGCAGGAAGGAGGCAACCACAACCTCCTTGGGCAGCCTGTTCCAGAGTCTCATTACTCTCCTACTGCAGAGCTTCTTCCTCAGCCCCACTCTAACCCTGTTCTGCCTCAACTCCAAACCTTTCCCCCTTGGTCTGTCTCTGGACATCCTCAGCACAAGTCTCTCTGCAGCCTCCCTGCAGGATCCCTTCAGGTGTTGGCAGCAGCTCTGAGGTCCCCCTGGAATCTCCTCCAGGCTGCACCCACCCCAGCCCTCAGCCAGTGCAGACATTCAGACCCAGACTCTCTAAGCAAAGACCAAACCTTGCTTCTCCTTGCCCCAGTCCCTCTGGTTGAGGCTTCCCCTGCACACAGTGCTGCCCAAAGCAGTACCTGAGGGTGGGATTGCTGGACTCACCTGCAGACACCAGATACCTGTGGGAGAGCTGTGAAGGAGCCTTCTGTAGGGTCAATCACTACCAGGAGCCTCTCTCCTCCTGCACTGCTCCCCCCAGCATGATGAGATTTTTCCCTCGAAGCCTCTGGCTCTCTCCAGTGACTATAAAGGCAACTCTGGAGCTGGCTGGGATGGAAACTGGCCCAGCAGCTAACGTCTGGTGAAACCTGAGTAACTGAGGGCAGTGTTTTATGGTAGGAAACACTGCCTTAGCACCAGGGCTGCCCGGCAGACCCACCTGCCCCGGCAGGGTTCACTCACATCCTGCCTCCTGGGCACTCCTGTGCAGGGCTCCGTGCCCAGCTGCAGGCTTTGGGCTGTTGCCCATATGCCCTGGTAGGATTTCAAAAGGTGGAAGAAGAGGAGACATCCTGCCTCTGCTGAGCACCACTTGGGCCACGCTGAGATACCCTTGGCCTGAGGGCTCCTGTCCGCCCTGGGTGGCTGAGCTGAGTTGGGTAACTGCATCACACTGCTCAGTGCAAGAAAATTGGTTCTGATCAGAGTTGTTTTATGTTAATAATGTGGAGAAGGAGAGAAATATGACAAAACTGCAAAGTTTTAATCCAAAATGTTATTTCTTTGTTTTCTGGAACCTCTGAAGTGTTAAAAGCTGAGAGTGAAGCTGTGGTTGCACTTCTGGCCCTGCCAGGTGTAACTCTGCCAACCTGGGCGGCAAAACTGGTGAGGGGTATGGAGAACAGGGTTGGGGAGGAGCAGTTGAGGGAGCTGGCAGGGATTAGTCTGGAGAAGAGGAGGCTGAGGGCAGAGCTCATTTCTCTCTGCAGTTCCCTGAGAGGATGTTGCAGTGAGGTGGGTTTGGGCTCTGCTCCCCAATATCAGGCGATAGAAGGAGAGGGAATGGTCTGAAACTGTGCCAGGGGAGGGTTAGGTTGAAAATAAGGAAAACTTTCTCTGCTGGTAGAGTGGTCAGGGTTTGGCACAGGCTGCCCAGGGAGGTAGTGGCATCACCACTTCCGAAGGTGTTCAAGAAGGATGTGGCCATGGCAGTTGGGGACATGGTTTGATGGCAGTGGTGGGGTTGGGTTGAAGGTTGGACTGGTTGAGTTTGGAGGCCTTTCCCAGCTGAAACAATTCTGTGCCTCTGGTCTCTCTGAAATGAGCATTTCCCCTCAAGCTCTGGTTGGAGGAGACAAACAAAACCCATCTGTGAGACAAGCAGGGGTCTGAAGCCAGCCTCGTGGTGCTGAAGCTGACTGAGTAGTTCATGTCTGTGAGTGGCAGAATGCAGCTGGGAACTCACACCAAGCCCGAGCACAGGTAGGTGTTGGTGTGGCTGAGGGGTTGCCAGTGCTCATGGCTCCAGCCAGCAGCCTGAGGTGCTGGGCTCTTGGGAATGCCTCCAGCTCTCAGCTTTCATTTAAAATAAAAATCCTTTTCTTGCCCTCACAGTTACAGAGGAAAAAAAAAAAAGTTGTTAGACTGCTTGGAAAGCAGCTTAAGCACCCTGAAAGCAGGAGGCCTATAAAGCAAATTAACAAATGTAATATTTAAACAAGATTGAAAGAGGCTTAAGCCAATTCCAGGCTATTTTGAAGTCTCACTGTACTCTGTGCCCAGCTTGGCTGTGGCCAGGGTAGGAGGTGATGCAGGAGAAGGGAAAGTTTCATCTACACTGAAGCTTAATGCTGGTTCTGGATCTTGTTCCTTAAAAGCTCTGTGGCACCTCTGTGGCACCTTTCAAAGGCCTTTACAGGAGTGAGGTCCACGCATGTTCCTGGGACGGGCAGAGAAGTTTTCCTTTGGAGCTGCATGACTGCTGCAACTCAAACCCCAAAGGAACCAAGTGGGACCAAGCAGGTCCTTTGGCTTCCCCAAGGCTCTGCATCTGTGTTCTGCACCTCCTGCTCTGTCTGCTGGCCTGACCCAAGAGCAGAGCTGCTCTGGTTGTGACCTGGCAGAATATGCTGAAACAGCTGTTGGGAAATCTGGAGTCTCTTCCTGGAACCCCACCACTGCTTCTGGGAGCTTTGTGGTTCTAAGGCTGCAGGTAGGAGCTGCAGACATTAAGGTCAAGAGGAGGTCAGATTAAAAACACAGGATCCAAGCACTCAGCCCAGACAAGCTCCATGTGGCACTCATGCTGAGGAGGCTGCACCCAGACCCCAGCCATGCACAGATGCAGGTGGCCCCAGTGGTGCTGCTGCTAGAATCCAAGTAAAGAGTTTGTGGCTCTTGTCAGCCCCATTGCATGTGCAGCTCTGTAAGCACAGGTCCTGTGTGACCCCCAGAGGGTCAGGAGGTAGTTCAGAATGCAAAGGACTCCACTGCTTGAATGTCTTGCTCAAAGCAGCCTCACCTCTGAGATGAGGTCAGTGTGGTCAGAGCCTTACCCAGGCTGACCTTGAGACCCAGCAAGGGCAAAGCTGCACAGCCTCTGCTCTGTGCTCTGCTTCTGGGCAGTGCTGAGAGGTGAAAGGAACTGAAGCCTCTTGAGGAGCACATCACACAGGCATGCACAGGTGGTGCAACCACACACAAGACCACAGGCAGGCAGGGAGGCTTTCACCTTCACTGTGCTCCTCTTCCAGAGACACACTTCAGTTACTTAGCTAAAAATGCAGCCTCTGCAGCAAGCCCCCCAAATTCAGCCTGTTTGGCCCCAAAGAGACCTCTTAACAATGTCAGGTCAGGTATTTGCATCCCCTGGGATATGACATCAACAGCAAATGCTTGGTGTCTCTCTGCCTTGGCCATAGGCTGGTGCATCAGAGAGCCCTCCCATGACCATAGTGGACCTACACTGGTTTACACTGGCTGAGCCTGACACTTCCCAGGTGCCTGATAGATGGAGTGGAGAAACAAACAGGACCACCGTGGGAACTCAGGATCTAGCTGGCTGGGTAAAGCTTCTGAAGACTGTTTCAGAGCAAGTAGGTTGAGAGAGCTGGGGCTCTGCAGCCTGGAGAAGAGAAGGCTTCCAGGAGACCTTAGAGTGGCCTTGCAGGATCTGAAGGGGGCTACAGAAAGGCTGGGGAGGGACTATTGACAAGGGCTGGGAATGGCAGGACAAGGGGAATGGGTTTGAAGTGGCAGAGGGGAGATTGAAAGTGGATGTGAGGAGGAAGTTGTTTGCAGTGAGGGTGGTGAGACACTGGCACAGGTTGCCAGCTTTGATCATGTTGGGTGATTCTGTGTTCCACAACCTTCCTGAAGGTCTTCTGTGCTCCACAACTTCCCTGGAGGTGTTCAGGACAGGTTGGAGGAGGCCTTGAGTGACCTGTACTGGTGTGAGGTGTCCCTGCCTGTGGCAGGGGGTTGGAACTGGCTGAGTTTTCAGATCCCTTCCAACCTTCCCATTCTGTGATTCTTTGATTCTAAGTAGGACTGGCAGACAAAAGAAACAGATGGCAGAGTGAAGAGGACATGGGAGAGAAGACCTTCCCCAGTCCTTGGCATGAGCCTGGCCACATGAGAGTCTGCAGAAGAAGAGTACCCAGTGGGGAGCAGCTCACAGCATTTGAGAGGGATGCTCACAGACACTCGTGGTACATAGAACCATAGAATCACAGAAGGGTCTGGGTTGGAAGGGACCTCCAAAGCTCATCCAGTCCAACCCCCTGCACTCAGCAGGGACATCCTCCACTAGCTCAGGTTGCCCACAGTTCTGTTGAGTCTCACCTTGAATATCTCCAGGGATGGTCCCAACCATCTCCCCGGGCAACTGTTGTGGTGTTCCAGCACCATCATGGCAAAGAACTTGTTGAAGACCTTGTTCCAGCTGTGATGAAGCTCTGTGTGAGTGCATGAAGGAGGCCACTGCACTGCCACAGACTCCTTTGGAGCTCCCAGACTTTCTGAACTGGCTGATGCCATGCCCAGTTCTGCAGGGGGCAGAGGAAAGGGTTAACACCTCCTAAAGCCTTCTGGTGATGGGAAGGCAACAGAAAAATCTGCAAGCAGGTCAGTACCTCAGCTGCTTCTGAATTCTCATTAATTTGTGCTCCCCTCTCATTTATTAATGGGCTGACTCACACTGGATTTGCTTTCCCTTTGCTACAATTTGCAAAATTCCTTCCTATTCCCAGTAGCCCTCTTGGCAGTGTTATTTTTCTCTGTTTTTTTCCCTGGCCTTTGTCATTTCCTTACAGCTCTGAGCTGAGTTTGCATATTCTTGCTCATTCCCCTGATTTTTTTTTTTTCCCCTTTTTTTTTTTTTTTCTTTTTCCCTTTTCATCCTCAGGCCACCTCAAACACCCCTTGGGGCTATCTCAGTGTCTCTGAGAGCTGCTGGGGCTACCTTGCCACCCAGCCTGGGAATGAGGGGGATTTTGACAGCTCCATTCCCTTTCCCTTCAAATCCCGTGGGGACCGAGGTGGCCTCCCGGAGGCTTGAAAGGTCTCGAGGCTCGGAGCCACCTGAGTGTCCAGGTAGGGAACAGATCCCGGCAGGTAGCAGCTTCTCCGGGCATGCTGCTCTGCCCCTGGCTGCTCTCAGGTGCTCCGTGGTGGGTACCTGAACCGGTCCCTGGTGTGTTGTGCCCAGCGCTGCCCACCGGGCACTGCCCGCGGGAAGACAAAGCGCTCGGGGCCCGAGAGCCCAACAGGCTGCTACAGATGTCCCCGCTCTGTGCCCCCTGCATTGCCACAGCTCCTCTGCCCCCCATTCGGCTCAGCCTGAGCAAGCCGTGACCCTGAGCGCCCACCGGCGAGCCCTGCGTGGCTGTGGAGCTCCTCCCGAGGCCGCGGGTGGTTCTTTGGGCACTCCGCGGATGCCTTCCCCGGGGGTGCGCGGTGCCGAGTGCCCGGGGGGTGCTCGGCAGGTGCCAGCCGTGGCAGGGTTCCCCTCGGCCTTCCTCCCGTTTGCCCACAAGAGGGAGGCAGCAGCTTGCCGTGGCCGCTCCCACGCTGCGGGGGCGTCTCGGGGTCTCAGCCGCCAGTGCTGGGTTGCTTGAGGATTCTTCCCACCCCGCACCCCACGGTGCCCCCCCGAGGCCGAGAAATGGGAGGGGATGGCGATGGTGGGGGCCTGGGGCTCACCCGCAGCAGGTCTCATCCTGCCCCTTGCCTCGCGTGTCAGGAAGGGCAGCGATGCTGCTGCGGTCGTTGCGCAGAGCTGAGGTTCCAGCCCCTTGCCAGGGTTGGCAGGGTCTGTCCCGGTGCTGTGCTGGTAGCAAGGATGCTCCTTGCCCTGGCACAGGGGCAGGCGGGCTGCTGGCAAAAGGCAGGAGCTGGAGGGTGCTGCTTTTGCCAACCCTGCTCTGTGTCTCCCCAGACCATCAGCCCTTGCTTAGTGCAGAGCACCGAGGGAAGGTCTGAGGGGCACAGCCTGGTCCATGGCCCAAGCTGATCCTTGGACACTGATCCCTGCCCAGGGGAAGGTAAGAAAGTCCTGTGGGTGCAGGGACTCTGCTCAGCACTCCTGGATCCGAGGCACGTAGCCCAGTTTCAAACACTCCTGGGACACAGCTCCAGACTCCAGTTACTGCTTTGCCCTCTTGCCATGATGCTTCCTGCTCAGAGGATCTGCTGAGGCAGAGTGGGTAGCTCTGGTCAGCCCAAGTGGATGTGAGCTTGCCCTGTGCTGTGGTGTCAAGAGAACAGGCTCATCACACAGTGTTTACTCAAATGCTGCCTGTGAGACTCCAGACACAAGCATGTCCCTTTGAGAGGCTCAAGAGAAGCAGACAGCAGCTGGAGATTTCTGACCCAGTCCTGGAGTCTTCACATTGTTCAAGAGGCTCCCTCTGTTCTTTGGGCTGTACCCACACAATTGTGATGCCCTCCTGGCTACCAGGGGAAGAGTTGAGGCTTGAAGCTGCTGTGGGCTGGACCATTCCAGATGATGCCTCCCAGTGGGCAGCAGACTCTGGGGTCACCCACCACAAACAAGCAGTTCACTCTTCCATGCAGGGTGGCCTCGCTCCAGTAGGGCCATGAGGGCTGCTTGCCACACAGAACTGTGGCTCCCACAAAGGCTTCCTTTCTCTGGACCCTGACACAATTGTGGCAGTTAAATAAATCTGTCATGCACAAATCAAACTGAATCAAAAGCACCCTCTGCCCAGCCAGCCAGATAAAAGCTGGGCACTTTGGAAAGGGTTTAAAACACATTTTTCACTCCCCCGTGCTCACTCTTCCCTCCTGTTGCATCCTCACTGCACTCCCTCATTCAGGAGCCTCACACAAGGACCTGAATTTCTAATAGCAACAAAAAAGAAAAAAAGGCAGAATGGGAATAAACCAAAAGCTAAAACCCATTCAGAGCTGCTATTATGTGGGACCAAAAGAGGAAGGTCCCTTGCAGGTCACTTCTAAATGTGTCTGTCTAGAGGCAAAGAGATTCAAAGTGCATTTATTATCCTCCTTATTCACCCTCTCTGTCGTCCAGAGCAACCCAAGCATTTTCCGCTGCTTCCTGATGTGGGGATTGCTGCAGACCTGCTTGGGCTCAGTCCCCATGGAGGAAAGAAGGCTCCCCTCTGCCTCACACACCATCAGCAGGGCTGTGGGCTGCACCCTCCTGTCACAGCCCTGCTGGTGACATGCAAGGTGAAAAGGGCCCAGGGCAACTCGTCCCAAAACTCAGTCTGGGCTGCAGGGCAGCAAAGCCCAGGGTGTGGTGGGAGCAGCCAGCTGGAATCTTTTACATATAGTAATTCACCCAAAATGGGGTTTCAGCAGGACCAAAAGGAGCTGTGAGTTCAGGTTTCAGTCGTTTGGATGTGTGTGAAAGTGTCAGCACAGTCCTGCTAGATGTTTCCAAGGCAGAATGTCTCATTTCAGAAGTGCTGGAGTATTTCAGTAGACAGCCCTGAAACAGAACCTTTTCCTATTTCCATAGGGCAGCTTTGTTTAAAGCCTGACCCAAGGCAGGAGGATGTGAGGCTAAGCAAACCCTTTGGGCACCCCAAAGGAAAGGGCTCCTCTTGAGTCAAGGGGACAAATGATTCCAGAGAGACTTTGTGGTGCCTCTGGTCCCCGGGCTTGGTGCCCAGTCCCCAGTCCCCAGGGATCCTGACTCAGACATAGGCTGACCACAGGGAGAAACAACTGCTGTGGTAGGTCAGGAATCACCAGCCCTAGGGACGGGGGGGAGGTGTAGGACTGGGAAGAAGGAGCCATGGAAAGAGAGAACAGGCAGGGGCAGCATGAGGGTGATGGCAGAGGGGGATGAGCAGTGGGGACAGTCACATCCCCTGCTTAGTGGTGCAGGGGAGGATACAGTGGGACAGGAGGTGGAGACATCCAATGGAAAGCAAAGTAAGGCAAGGGCTGGAAGAAGGAGGGTTGGGAGCTTTGGGGTTCCCTCCCTCCTGCCTTGGAGGGCTCCTCTGGGAGAAGGACCTCAAGGTCCATGAAGCTGGTGGGATTCCACTGAGGCTCAGGAAAGGAGCTGAGCCTTGGGCAGGCTGTGCAGGGCACAGGGCAGGCAGG
>VWYK01104996.1:0-11681 GCA_013399775.1 Semnornis frantzii
CTATGATTCTATGAAAGCTGTCAGGATACTCTGGGCAGATGTTGTTTTCCCAAATCAAAAATCTGTTCAAAACGTTTTAATGACTTTCTCCACTTCCTGTGCAGGTAAATTCACAGGATTTATTAGAAGACATGTATTTCCCCCCCATGGAATAGCTGGTGGAACAGCTGAGATTGATTCAAACAAAACCCTGCTTTCTTTGAGAGAATATGAAAGCACTGACAGAGCATGTTTCAAGTTTTCTCTTCTCTTGTTCAGCAGGAGAGTGAGCCCAGAATGACAGCTATGACATGCCATGTGACAAGCCACTTGAAACAATGAGAGCTAAAAGCTATCAAGTGTTGCTTTTCATTATGAACTGCTAAGGCTAGACATGGTACTCACACAGGTGCTTGTGTGTGGGGGGTTTTCTGTGATCTTAGTTTCAGAACTGCAGCTATCCCAGCAGAGTGTTTAAATTAAAATCCTTTGTGGAGACTGGAGCATTTTCTCCAGGTTCTAGCCACCCTTTGGCTCACTTCTGCTTTCAAACTCCAGCAAAGAGAGAACACCATGTGGTGCTTTCCTGCTTCCTGGTGTTCCTGAGCACCTGTTAAACAGTG
Source organism: Semnornis frantzii (assembly GCA_013399775.1). NCBI lineage: Eukaryota > Metazoa > Chordata > Aves > Piciformes > Ramphastidae > Semnornis > Semnornis frantzii. The sequence continues at coordinate 603 of VWYK01104996.1, forward strand.
CCAGGCTGAAAGATTCTCTCTCAAAGTTTTTGGAAATACTTTTTTTGTAAAATCAAACCACAGAACCTGTACTTGTGACAGGAAAAAAGCCCTGTCCAAAGCTGAGTTTAGTTAGATAGCCACAAAGTGTTCTCAAAACCTGCACATTCAAGCATCTCCTGTGAGCAAGACTCCTTTCCCTAGTTATTATGGAACACAGGTGATATTCTGCTAAAGCTTGGAGGACTGTAGGGACTGCCTTCCTCTGATTTTATAACTGGCTGCAAAAGTATCAAACAGCTTGTGTGTGTTTATCCTGCAGCCCACAGCATGGTAGGTCAGCAGTATCTAGAGCAAAGTGCAAAAGCTCTATCTAGTATTGACTGTCATTGCTGATATTGCTCCTACTTTACCAGTTCAGGTAGGTGTGTTTGTCAAGATGATGACCACTGCAGCTGTTATTTGGTATTTTTAATAGCAAGAGTAACTCAGTTCTCCTTCTTTTTCATTTTCTGTGTTTGAACTTGTTTGTCATCCGCTACCTGGGGAGGAATAATTAACTGCACCAGTACAGGCTGGGAGGTGATCTGCTGGAGAGCAGCCCTGTGGAGAGGGATCTGGGAGTGCTGGTGGATAATAAGTTGTCCATGGGACAGCAATGTGCCCTTGTGGTCAAGGAGGTCAATATGATCCTGGGGTGCATTAAGAAGAGAGTCCAGCAGATCAAGGGAGGTTCTCCTCCCCCTCTACTCTGCCCTGGAGAGACCTCATCTTGAGTACTGCATTCAGTTTTGGGCTCCCCAGCTTAAGAGGGACAGGGATCTGCTCTAGAGTGTCCAAGGGAGGGCTCTGAGGATGATGAGGGGACTGGAGCACTGCCTGATGAGGGGAGGCTGAGGCACCTGGGGCCTTTAGTCTGGAGAAGACTGAGAGGGGATCTAATAAATGTTTATAAATATCTGAGGGCTGGGGACCAGGAAGGGGGGGACAGGCTCTGCTCACTTGCTGCCTGTGATAGGACAAGCAGCAATGGATGGAAGCTGCAGCACAGCTCAACACAAGGGGGAACTTCTTTCCTGTAAAGGTCCCAGAGCACTGGCACAGGCTGCCCAGAGAGATTGTGGATTCTCCTTCTCTGGAGACTTTCAAGGCTCATCTGGATGTGTTCCTGTGTGACCTGAGCTAGATTGTCTGGTCCTGCTCTGGCAGGGGGCTTGGACTCAATGATCTCTTTGTGTCCCTTCCAACCCCTGACATCCTGTGAGCTGTTTGCATTTCATGGCTCAGTAGCTTCCATATAGTTATAAATCCTACAGGCAAAAGACAAACTGGAAAACTATTTATCAAGATTGTATTACTTCTGAAATGCAAATTCACACAGGCAGGAGGCTGCTTTGAGTGTGGGAGGAAAAGGCTGACATGCCAGTGTTGGAGAGAAAAGAGAAAGTTTCACCTATTGCTTGAGATTTAAGTATGAGAAATGCTGGGATCAGCATCACTGTGACAGAGCAAAATCCCAAACTGAGGCCTGGGTCTATTAACTCTTACAGATTAATCTGTTTTGATACTGAGTGAGTTTGTGCTTTTTGGTATTGGTGACTTTGTGCTGCACAGAACACAGTAGCTTCACAGTAAAGTTTAAGTAACACACATAAAAGCTGTGCTTCATCTCACCTAATTTTAAACACCTGTGATGTCTAAATCCAAGTTAATTACCTGGACTCTGTCAAATCACTGCTAAAAACAGGAGTTTCTAAGATGTGGTCTGTGTTAGCCTAATGTTTTGATCTATGGACATCAGTTATGTCTTAGAACTGTCTGATAACTGACAGTTATTGGGAAAGGAACATAGCCACAGGCATTTTTGAGAAGAATCCAGGTCAATCTGGGATTGAAAAGGTGAAACTCTTAGTGCAATTACATGTATGTCCCTGTGATTTTGAGCACAAACCTATCCAAACTACTTTGGGACAGCAATTTGCAACTCCAGTAAATTCCAGTTTCCATATATTTCCAACCTTTCAATGCTGGCATAATTCACTATCTCTGATTCCCCAAGTTACTGAGAGGTTGTGGTAAATATCTGTGGCCAAATGAGCTCATGAGGTTTGAAAGGAACTGGCAGAAGCCTATTGCTATTTGGAAAGTCTCACAGATTTCCTTTGGAAACCATTTCTATGCTGCAAATATGCAAGGTGGAGTAGTCCAGCAGCACTTTCTCCTTCTGAGGTGCCAGATACCTGATATTACTAGAAAGAAACTATGATACAGCCTCTCTTATAGTGTCAGTATTATCCTCATTAAAAAAAAAAAAATTTCTGTGGCTTCTACTTCTTTGAAAAACTTACTGCCTAATGCTGAAGAATCCATCTTCCCTTTTAGAAATCAAACCACAAAGACAAAAGGCAATGAAAGCTTCCTTTTGTCCCATGTTACCTGACTACACAGCTGGAGAGCTGAAACAAGCATTTCAAAGCATCTCAGTCCTTGTTTCATAGGAAATGCAGGGGTTTGGAGGACAGGCAGAAACTGCCTCTCCTTTTCTGTAGGTGAAAGGAAGGGGAGGCTGCAGGTGGGCTATCTATGGGGGATCAGGGAAGCAGTAAGGGAGAGAAAACAGAGTTAAGAAGTGTTGTATTTTGAATACAAAATAGATGAAACTAAAAAAAAAAAAAAAAGAGGGAGTAGATATGTGATCTTTACCAGTGATGAATCTGAGCAGTGAGAACAAGTAGATGGGCAACAAAGGGGGACTGAGAACTGAGAAGTTCAATACTGCAGCACCTAGCTCTAAGGAATAGCTTTTTTGCCTTGTAGGATCCTCAGTCTCCAGCTAGGATTATTTATTCCTGGTGGCTTTGAGACATGGTTTGTGGGGAAAAATAACTTAGATTGATATATCTGAGGGAGAGCAATTGTTCATCAGGACAGTGAAGTCCCTTAGAAGGTGGCTCACAGAAGACAGTTTTTGGTCCTCCAAAAAAAGCAAGGTGCTAATCTCTCCACTTGGTATCCAGCTATGACTCTAACTTTGGACAAGGGATATGGTTTAGTCAGGAACTTGCCAGTGTTAGCATAATTACTGAATCATAGAATCACAGAATGATAAGGTTGGAAGGGACCTCAAGGATCATCCAGTTCCAACCCCCTGCCATAGGCAGGGACACCTCCCACTAGCACAGCTCACTCAAGGCCTCCTCCAACCTGGTCTTGAACACCTCCAGGGAGGGAGCAGCCACAACCTCCCTGGGCAACCTGTGCCAGTGTCTCACCACCCTCACTGTTATGTATATAGACAGTCTGCCTACATTGAACACAGCTGCACATGGCCTTACATCCTCTGTTCTTTTAGATCTGACTAAACTTGGCTTTGGGAGGTCAGGATTAAAAGATGCCAGGTCATGCTGTAGTGAAGGCCTGAGCAATTCATTGCTTCTGCCTCAATTCCTTCTGATGCCAACTTAATTTACTGTGACATCTCTTAGCTAAGGATAACCTTAGAGTCTTTTTTCTATGGATGAGTTAAAAAGCCTTTTATTTATAGCCTTAACATGGTGTTCAGTTGGGTTCGGCTACATGACACCAAGCTGTGTGGCACAGTCGACTTGCTAGAGGGCAGGGATCCATCCAGAGGGACCTGCACAGCCTGCAGAGGTGGGCCCAGGCCAACCTCATGACATGCAACAAGGCCAAATGTAAGTCATACACAATCTCAAGCACAACTCCAGGCTGGGTGGGGAATGGCTGAGAGCAGCCCTGAGGGAAAGGCCCTGGGGGTGTGGGGTGAGGAAAAGCTCAAGATGAGGCTGCAGTGTGAGTGCAGCCCAGACAGCAACTGNAGGGGCAATGGGTTTGAAGTGGCAGAGGGGAGATTGAAAGTGGCTGTTAGGAGGAAGTTGTTTGCAGTGAGGGTGGTGAGACACTGGCACAGGTTGCCCAGGGAGGTTGTGGCTGCTCCCTCCCTAGAGGTGTTGAAGGCCAGGTTGGAGGAGGCCTTGAGTGAGCTGTGCTAGTGGGAGGTGTCCCTGCCTATGGCAGGGAGTTGGAACTGGATGATCCTTGAGGTCCCTTCCAACCTTACCATTCTATGATTCTATGATCCTATGATTGTATATAGTCAGCTACATAGTAATATACATATATATACACATGATACATATATACTATATACCTTAGTATATATTATAGTGTAGTAACAGTATAGTATAGTATAGCATAGTATAGTATAGTATAGTCTAGTATAGTGTAGTATAGTGTTGTATAGTTTAGTATAGTGCAGTATAGTATAGTAATATAAACCCTTACATAGGTTTTAGAATTACAAAAAGGCAAGTCAAGAAGAAATAACTCACAGGCTGTCCAGGCTCATCTCCTCCCAGGATCCTGAAGCCAAAGCCAGACTCCATCCTTCGAAGGTGAACATCCAGCTCTTTGTAGTCAGGACCTGGTTTAAAGGGAAATTCCACTGAGCAAAGTATTTTGGCTTTGCCTTGAGAACTTGCAGTATCTTCCCTCCCACCTGGTGCATGACTAATGTCATCCTGGTTAGAAGTTGGTGGAAAGAAATGGGACACAACGTGCTGTACACAGACAAGGAGGGAACTTGAAGATGGAGCTATCTCTTGGAGGATGATTATGTTCAGTAATTACACTAATCCAAGTTGGGACACATTCACAGGAGAACAGCACTGGAAACATCTGTCCAAAATAGAGGTTATAAAGGTGAGTTCTTCCTACAACTGACTGTATGACATACTTCTGGTCATCCACCTCTTGCATTTAATTTGTGTTTTCCTTGCAGTTCATTAAAACCTACAAAGAATAAACTGAAACATAGAAACATCATCAGTCCAGCTTACAAAAGATGATTGATCATTACAGACCATTTTGGTTCCACAGATCTAAAGTAACAGGTATAGAGAGTAGCTTTTAAGTACTCCATTGTCAGGTACTATTCTCAGTAAAGAGTTTTGATGAAAGCTATCATTATAAGCCTCTGAATCTTAGGGTTTAAGTTGCAACTAACATCATTAACTTGAACTCCTTAATGCTACTCAATTAAAGTCTCAACAGCTTGATGAATCATTAAGACTGTGCTTCCACATGCCTGTGTAACTTGCCTGTATATACATATTCTGCCTTGGAATGTATCAGTTCAGGAAGGTAGTGTCTTGTACAAACTTTCTTCATTCAAAAGAGCTCATTGCTTTGGCTTTGATGTGCCAAAATACAAAAGAGAAACTCTGAAATTTCAAATAGTATAAAATGAACCAGCAAGCAGTTAGAGGACTTAAGGAGTTGTCTCTTTTCACAGTGCCTTTGTCTGCACGTTCAGAAATGATTGAGTTCATCCCCCTAAAGCAGGACAGTGAATAACAGGAATGATCTTTTGTACAGTCTGCTATCTGGTCATTAAAGCTTTTGGCCATGAGTGTCAGCTCACTGCCAACCCAAACAGACAAAAAGAGCAGGTTTATTTCAGCAAACTGTCCACAGTCCCTGCAGTTGTGCCTTGTTTCCTCAGGAGAAGACAGAGTACAGATGACTGAAACATGGTAGTTGAGCAACTCTCATTCAGTTCCCTCCCCCACTGAGCCATCAAGCAGCAGCTCACAAACTGTGGAGTGAAGCAGACCCCAGCTTTAGGATGGAAGCCAATTCAGCTTCAGCTGGGTCTTGCAAAGACAGAGGCACAGAACTACAAGCAGTGTCTCTATCATGGGTACAGGAAGAATCCTTTCTAGACACCAGCATTGTTTTAGCAGTGTATATTGGTATGAGTAAGAATGAATCACAAATATTCAACTGGTCAAGTAAAAGAACTGCTTTTTCAAACCAACTTGCTTCTTTTATTTAGAAGGCAAACCCTGACAGCTCCTAACCACTTACTCTCCTGACATTCTTTCAGTCTTTGTGTGGTGTAAAAACATCAATTACCAGGTTAGTGCAATAGCACAACCAACTTTTTATACTCCTTTTGCACTAAGTCTCAGTTTATCTTCATATTGGCAATCAGTCTTTAGTAAAAAATGTTCTTGCTGCTGCTGCTGAGTTCCCCTTTTTCCTGTTTCTGAAGGACATGTAAGTTGTTCACTACTCTGTGTTCTTACTACAGGTGCTGATACTTGCTAGATTTAGTAAAAGCTCCTAGTATTTTGTGGTAGTAGCCTGAGTAACCTGTACTAGTGGGAGGTATCCCTGCCTATGGCAGGGGGTTGGAACTAGATGATCCTTGAGGTCCCTTCCAACCTTACCATTCTATGAGTCTATGAATGTCTGTTGATCAAGTATCCATCTGCACACCCATGGCAGTGATTAAATTCCACCTGATATGTCTTCAGAGCATCTTTCTCTAGGATTCTTATATGTTTTACCTCACAAAGGCCTGTTAGGTAAATCCAATTTCACCCTTGCTCACTGCAGCAGACACTCAGTCAGTCTTGGCAGGGAACAGAAGAGTAAATTGAGTTGGTGCATGTACAGCAGATTAACTTTATGCAAAGGGTGCTTCAAAGTTGCAAGAGGCAAAGGCGCTAAGTACTAAGGTGAGACCTTAGGTCATACAGACCTACACCAGACAAATGACACTCCTGTGCCTTGCAATAACTCTGTAAGCTGTTGGTTATTACAACTTCATTGTGCAAAATGAGCTTTTTTTGCCCTTCATCTTGGTAAGACTAGCACCTTGGTAAGATTAGCACCTCGTGGCTCAAGCCAAGTAAGAAGGATTATGTTTGCAGACACAGGAGCCAAGCTTAGACTGACTTAGCATTGGCTTTGGCACAGTTTGACCCAAATGTCCCAACTCTTACAGGCTGCATTGAAAGGAGAGCTTCATCTTAAAGTCAGTACTTATTGTATAATATGGGCATTCTGTGTAAGAATGACAATGTTCCCTCCTCACATTTATATTAGAAAAGGAACTTTAGCTTTGCTTGCTAGCAACTTTATTATCTTTTGACAGTTACAGTTTATTGTTTGTTTTTTTTTTTTTCCTGGGTCTGTGTGGAAAGGGAAATTTTCTTAATGGATCATTTCATCTAGAGGAAACAACCAATTAATTTTGCTAGGCTATAAAACAGGCTGCCTCCCTCATGAATTTGACAGTTACATTGGGCAAGCTGTGAGCTGATCATTGCTGCACAGTGAAGAAGGGAAAGAGCATTGGGAAAATGCTTCCTGGTGAACAGGGAATTTGCTTTCAGTGTGAAAGTAGCAGAATAGATTCTTAGTGAACAATAAAGAGATCTTACAGATGAAGATGGAATTATCCACTTTTAGCTACATTTCTGGCCTGTCTTCATTTCAATAGGTGTTGTGGTAGGCCTAAATAGGCCAAAATAGGCTTATCCATGTCCTGGTTTGCCCAGGAATGTTTTTCTGCTCTCCCTCCCTCTGCTTTGGGGAGAAGTAACTGCAGGAAAGATGACAAAGAACCTGGAGCCACTGAGTCTGGGGACCCTGGCCCTTTGCAACCGATGGTAAAAAAGTACACAGGCTCAGCTTCTGTATGCCTTGTGCAAGGCTGTGCTCTGCCCAAATTTGGGTAAAACAAGCCTATGGCTTCACCTAATATGGTCAAGCTTGGCTGCCATTCTGATTGGCTATTCTGTGTCCAAAGGCACATTAGTCTCAGGCTGTATTGATAAAAGGAGATGAGCAGGTGACACAACCTGTGTTCTGCCATTATATGTGTGCCCTGCCATTGTAGCTGCTCTCTGCCATTATATTCGTGCTGCTTTACATCCTGAACTGCCTGGAAACCATGTTCCAAGAGCTTACCAGGAACAGGCTCTAAATGCCTCCACACAATCAGCCTGCACAGCCAGCCTGACACTGTGCTGAGACTGCACATGGCATTGCATCCTGCCTGCACCTGAAAGCCTCCTGCCAAGACAGCAAGTCCTGGACATACACAGATCATGCAGAGAGATCAGGACCAGGTCAGAGCTTGTCTGTCTCCTTTCCCCAGCAGCCTGGGAAGAATCAGAAGTCTCAGCAGCTGACAAGACAGTAACAGAATTCCCTGAAAGCATTTGGGTACTGTCTGAAGCTGTAGCCAGCCCTGACAGTCAGGAGATATTTAGTGAGTAACTACTTCAAGCCTCTTGTAACTCACCATTGCCTTCTGCCAGCAGCAGAAAGGAGCTCCCTGAGTCCCCCTAGTGGGCAAGCGGAGTATTGACTGCAAGCAGTGCACTGACTGCAGCAACCTTCTCTGCCAGTGCAGCTGAGTTCAATTCATGTTAGATATTATTATTAGTTATTTCTAGATCCTGTTACAACCTGCATATAAAGTTTCCATGACCAATGCAAAGAACTAATTGTTATTAAAATTAGTGATTGGGGTGGCGAGAGTTCTGAATATTGAATAGTAATAAACAATATTAATCTTTGAAAACACCACCTGGCATGAATTAATTACCCCTCCACTACAATAGGCAGGTGAATCACACAGTGGTAAGCACACATGAAGTTGATTCTTACAAATGTGTAGAGAAAATACACCTGTGAAGACGAGTGATTAATTTTCTGCATGAGTCAAGCTGCACAAGTGCCCTGTGTGTTTTACACTGATAAACTGCTATTTAAGATGATGTTCTAAATGTTGAGATGGCTTTTGAAAAATTAAATCTCTTCTGTATTGCAATTAAGACAAGGATGAAGAACTTCACTCTAGTAATTTTACAGCCTTTCTGTGTGTGCTCAGCTTCCCTGCTAAAAATAAAACTTAATTTGGACTCATTTGCTGAGGATTTTTGTTCCATCTAAATCATTGCTGCGTGCTGCGATTGGCATAAAGCTGCAGTAACTTTTTATCTGAGTTTCAAACACTGTTCAAAGCTGGGAAAAGCTTGAAGCAGCCATGGGTCTGCTGGTCTCCAACGTGAGTAGCTTTATAAAAAAAAACATAGGTGTTTCCTTTTGATAGTTAGAGAGAGTTAAAAGATGATAATGGAAGACTTGAGGATGAACACCAGCAAGGAAAAAACCAAACCCAAACAACAAAAGAACTGGTGTGCTAACAGAGTCATCCAACATATAAACCCTGCTGGGATATGCAGACAGGCACAGTCTCTTATTTCATTTAGGATCTCTGTTTGTCCTCTGTAGGAGTAGAAAAGACTTTAATAGGATTGCCTTTTTCTGTATGGACTGCCAGTTTTAACTGTTCATTTAACATGACCATCAAATATTGCTGCTTTTTAAACAAGTCCATTGCTCTTTGACAACACCAATGCTGATTCTGGCACCTGGAAAAAAGATTATGTTTTTAAGTTTTTGCTTTTAAGTTTTCACAAAACAAGATGTAGAAGGCTGGAGCAGCTCTGCTATGAGGACAGGCTATGAGAGTTGGGGCTCTGCAGCCTGGAGAAGAGAAGGCTTCCAGGAGACCTTAGAGTAGCCTTCCAGGATCTGAAGGGGGCCTACAGGAAGGCTGGGGAGGGACTATTGACAAGGTCTTGTAATGCCAGGACAAGGGGCAATGGGTTTGAAGTGTCAGAGGGGAGATTGAAAGTGGATGTTAGGAGGAAGTTGTTTGCAGTGAGGGTGTTGAGACACTGGCACAGGTTGCCCAGGGAGGTTGTGGCTGCTCCCTGGCTGGAGGTGTTGAAGGCCAGGTTGGAGGAGGCCTTGAGTGAGCTGTACTAGTGGGAGGTGTCCCTGCCTATGGCAGGGGGTTGGAACTGGATGATCCTTGAGGTCCCTTCCAACCTTACCATTCCATGATTCTATATATGCATGGGAGCAAGGAATAGATGGGTGTATGATACATCAGTTCTATTCGTTTGCAAATGATGATAGAATTAACTCCAACTTTACACAAAACATAGCTTGAGCTTAGATTTGAGGATGAGTTATAGGGATGCTTCTTTATCTCAAAGAGTGAGCACTTCTTTATCTCAAAGAGTGAACACTTCTTTATCTCAAAGAGTGAAGTAGGAAAGTACACATAAACCACTGTAAAACACACACAGAGAGGCTGAGGAAAAAGAAATACTTTTCATGGCTCGAAATGTAAATCTATTATAAAAAAGATTTAGAGTTAGGATTCCACAACCCCACAAAGCTCCCACAAATAGAAAATGGCGAGTGTGCAGTCATGACTGGTCATCATCCAGAGAAATGACTAAACAAGAACAACTAAAACATAAAATGAAGGACAAGTAGTTTACGGAACAATGAAGACTGAGGAATACTTGCCAGAGGAATCCACTCGAAAACCAGTCCTGGGCAGCACTTGTTCTGAATAGGAAAATGGGGAATTACAGATGAAATACATTTCTCACAATTATTTAAAGATGCAGCATCATTGCTGTGGTTTGAATTATTTAAGTGCAATTTCTACTTTCTATGGCATTTCCCCCCCTCCCCCCTCCTCCCCTCCTTCCTGATTTCCTAGGTGGTACAAACATGCATTCCTGTAGACACAGACCTCCCTGCCTCTTTTCTCTGCAAAGTGAAACAGATGGCAGGATGGTAAACATTCCTTTAATATAACAGACTACAGTGAAGATAAAATTGGTAATGGCTTTAAAGTTGTGCCAGTGACAGTATCTGTGCTTTTCCAAGTAGAGGAACAGAAGGGAAAGTTTAATGGCTGTGTTGAAACGACTTGACCACCGTTTCCATTCAGCTCAAATGCCAAATATAATTTATTATCAAGAGGAAGATTTTTGCCAGGAGGAGGATGTATGCTGCTAATAACAACCACCAGCTGAACACGAAGGCAAACGCAGCTAAATCCACTTAAGCTGCTTTTCAAGCAGGTAGTTTCAAAGTGCTCCTAGTGCACCGGGTGAAATGCAGCAAGTAAAGGTTTTGTTTTCATACAGAGCTACTTCGCTGCCATCAGAGGAGTCTTGAACAACCTCACAGCTGTCACATTTCCTTTGCTGAGCGTGAAATGTTCTGACAAGGAATTTTCCTTCTCTGTTCTGCTGTGTTTTCTTTGGGTTTTTGGTTTGATGTTTGTTCTGGGTTTTGTGGATTTGTTTTTATTTAAATTTTAATTTTTGTTTTGCGTTTATTTCTGTTTTGTTGGCAAAATATTTATTTTAATTTTTGTTTTGTGAGGGGTTTTTTGTTTTTTTTTTT
>VWYK01105012.1:324-14874 GCA_013399775.1 Semnornis frantzii
CTTTAACATGAACTTACCTAGAAGATAAAACATTTCCTTTGTGCCCTCTATCACTGAAAGTGCAAACCTTTTTGGAAGCTTTCAAAGAAGGAAAAATATTGTAGATTTCTTTTCTAATTGCCAGGAGTAGTGTAACTGTACAAACCCTGATGATGTGACAGGCCAAAACCAAGACTGCATGACACACTGGATGCCTTCAGGTGAGTGAAGCGACAGTTATTGTCAACGGTGAGGGGACAGTCCCCAGCAGCAATACTGCAATCACAATATAACGGACTTAGAGCTTCAAGTCTGCGTTCCGGCCTTTGTTCTCAGTTTGTTTTTTTTTCCAGTTTTCTCCGGCACTGCCTAGCCCACATAAGACAAATCCAGTCGTTGCTTACAATGAAGTTAAAAACTGACCCACTAGAGTTCAACTCTCATTTAGATTAAATATTTAAAAGTAACATTTCTGCAAAGTAATGAATCTCAAATATTTAGTTACTTCGGCTTTTAACTGATCTATTTCAGAAAAACATCAGTCCTGGTGGGAAGAAAAAAAAAAAAATTACCGTACATTTCAAGAAGAGTTTTGTTAGCAGATCAGTTGTTAGTCCAATTAAATATTGTTTGTCTCCAGAGATCAATTCTGGAACAGCTAGAATACCCCGAGGATCACAGACATTTAAAACAGCATTTGCAAAACACATTATTGAGATATACAATATTTGCATAGCTTGGATGTAGAACGAAAGCTCTGCGTTATTTTTCTTTATGAGGCTGTTGATAGCAAATTACTGGATTACTGAGATAATTTATTGAAATCAGAAAATGAACCTGCATAAAAAGGTCATGCCTAATACTAAAGATACTCAGAACTGTGGGCTTAAAAACACCCAGCATTATCCATTTGAAAATAGCAATGGGAGCCATGGGAAAATAGTCTCCTGCAGTCAGTCTGAACATACTGATGCTGGTGGGAGTTGTTCATGCAAAGTAAAGGCCAGAACTGAGTGTTACGTGCTATATGTTGACAGTCTTACCAAAGTAAAACTGCAATATTCCCCCAGGGCTGCCCTTTAGAATTTGTAATTACTTTTTCCTTTTAAATAATTGTAACCCAAGAAATTAATCATGTGAACTATATTTTGCTTTCTACATATGTGAGGTCATTTTTAAAATTTTCTCTGTACTAATACATTTTTCAGATTTCACTAGTTAAACCTCATGACACTCTGTTGTCACTACTTAACTAGAGTAACTAGTTCAACTAGAGTTAAACCTCACGACACTCCCTCATGACATGAGGGAGATATGTAAAAACTGGTAGGCAATTTATTTGTAATGAAAGACTTAACATTTTCAGGTCACAATAAACTCCAGCAAAGGAAAGGTTTGGAAAGAAGAACAGTTCTAGTGCCAGAAGAAATATCCAATCTAACCTTTAAAAAATATACATGAAAATCAGATCTGAACCATTTTTTGCCATTGCTGTTACTGATCCATGACTTACTAAGCTGGTATTTTTGCAACACATATTGAAATTTCCACAAGCTTCACATTTTATTACATGATTAGTAAATCTTTACACATATTTTCTATTTTTTTCTTTATGTAGATGGATTTCTTCAAAAGCATATTAATTTTGATAAGGAATACATTTCTGCAGTTATGATTAAAACTGTAAAAGAAGATTACACCATGACCCAGAGCTCAACTCAAAATTTGTTCAAGCAAATTTTCATCTGCTGCTACACACAATGCTTGGACTGTTAACATCATGAGAGTCCAGGAGGTAAGAGTTAAACTGGTGCCAAAAATTAAAAATTTTGCTTCTTTTTTAACACAAAGAACTCACTTTGTGCTTGTAGATATTAAAAGGTATTAGAGAAAAAAAAAGTTTTTAATTCCATACATTACTTTTAAACTGTGAGAATGGGTTGTGTATCATGGCCATGCTTCATTTGGAGTATCCTGACCTAGCCAAAATATCTCAGCAGAATAGTCACTGCGCAAAGACCCAGAAGATCTGAACTTAATCCCACTTCTCTCATCTGCAGGGTGACCTTGGGCAATCTGTGTGCCATTTTCCTGCATGCTAAAATGAAAATAATAATACTTATGACCTTTGCAAAGCACTTTGAGCAATGCATATGAATCAGTGACACCTCCTTAAGTACGTTAAATAGCAGAGGAAACTCTTCCCACTTGCATTAGTGTACCTTTAGCATTTAGAAGTATGAAATTATTAAGATTATTGCATGGAAGGGATAAGTTCAGAAGTCTTCCCCCAGTCAATAGGTTGACATCTGGAATGCAAAGGAAAACAAGACTAATGTACCATTTAGTGTAACAAAGAAAGAATAAAGTATATGACTTCAGTGAGAGTATGGTGGCTACCACTGCATTCATATTATTATTATATTGCTGGCTTGTTTGCTTGTGCTGCAGTAGTATAGTGAAAACCATATAAAGAGTCTGAAACACCCACATTAGTTTTCAAGACTTACAGTTTTCCTGGACCAATCCATCAGTTTAGCAAGAAGAGAAAAGAACTGCTCTGGCCACGCACACGTACCTTGTCCTGCTTATGGGGACTTCCTTCTTTTTGGGATGCAGCCATAGCCTCCTCCTGGCAGATAGCTGGTGCAAACTGGCACAGTGCAGTTTACAAGAACAACAGCAAGCACAACTTTTCACTCGTGTCCATAGGTGTGATGACCTTTTTGTGGTCCATGCAGATGCGTGAATTGTGCTTGAGTAGTGTAAATTGTTTGTATATTGTCTCCTAGAATTTTATAACAGGCACTGCACAGGTCCACTGTCATCTGCTATGCAGCCTAGATGAGCCCTGGCAGGAATTAAAATATTTTAAACCATCTGCTTAACTACATTAAAAATACATTGATGAGCTTGCACTCTTTGAATGGTCTTCAGGAAACTATTACACTAAAGTAATTCCCTCTTGGCAACATTTAAGTCATTGGCAATGTTAGTTCTGATAATTACAGCTGGTCTTCATACCATTTGTTTAGTTTTACCTATAGCAGAACCCTGCTTCCTACTACTGACCCCCAGGTTCTTGCTCCTCTTCTCCCTATTTTCTCATTATTGCCTGCCAGACTCTTCACTGAAGTGGAGACTTTGGGAATAGAGCATGAGAGAGGGAAATGGGCAGTGAAATCCATCCCTTCTCTTTTCCAGCCACACTTGGAGCTTTGGGCCTTAGTGAGGAGGAAACCTTGTACCCTTATGCTCTGCCTCCATGTCCAACATAAATTGCTCATCAACCAAAGGAGTGAAGTCTCTTCTTACCATGAGAGAACAGTGAGATGTCATTTGTGAATCTGGCTGGACCAGTGTAATGCATTTTCACTTACAGCTGTCTCTTACAGCTCCTTAGTGTCTGCTCACACCAGCTGAGACCCCATAACAGAGCATGAGCATTTCCGTCTTCTTTCTCAGATAACATAGCTGTGTTCCAATGTTGACCATTTGTGCTGCTTGCCCATCTCAGTCACCCCTGTGCCTCTCTGGCAGGAAAGGCACTAGAAATACAGGAGAGAAAGGCTACTAAAGATATGGATAAGCACTGTATACTACTGGACTTGCTTTGTCTTTCATTAAGCATAAATTAAAAGCAATCCTTTAACAGGCATTGGAGTCCGCTCATCATGAAGATTGCTTGAATATTCCATCCTTGTCACATGGGCAAGACTCAGTGGGTAGTTTGTGCTGAGATCAAACCCCACCCTTTCTATTCAGAAATCCCCTTAGTGTTTAATTAAAGTGCCCGAGTGTCTCCCCAAAACCACTGTTAGTACCTAATAATCTGGATTACAAATATTGGGATAGTGAGAGATAATACTATTAGAATATCTCAGCACAAACTAAAATAAGATTATAATGTTTATCCATTTTGCTTGATATATACTCAAAAAAGAAAATTTGCTGTTGGGTGTGGTACAATGTTTATGATTAAATGCTTTATTCATACTTGTATGTCAATCTATTAGCATGCTGTTAATTCAAATGTTACTATGATGTATTTTATCGCCATTAGCACATTTATCACAGGTAGATGTGAAACTTAGACAAAGGTGTACGTTCTCATTAATGATGAGCAGCCTATTCATCTTACTACAGTGTAATTAATGTTAGTTGCAATACTTAATTTTTCACTGTTTGTCATGGTGCATATTTAGCATTTCTTCTGTCCTTTATCAGTCTTCTATCATATTACCACATCAGAGAGATATATGTAAGTATCTGAACTGGTTTGATGCCTAATTTTTATACTTTTCCATGAATTGGAATATTTTTATTCTTATACTTGTAGCCAGCACAGTTAAAAAAACAAAACAGACTATACAGTGCTGTCCACTGCTCTGGGTTCTGGGTTAGCTTTTTTTTTTTTTTTTTTAATTAATCATATAACAATGATGTAACGAAGTAAAGCACAGCACACAATGAAGACACTGGCGATCACTTATGGTAGCATTTTGCTGAGCTCATGTGAGGTGTTAATGGCCCCAACTGTTCCCCTGGACTTTCTATGGCATCTTTTTTTGCTATTAAGTATGTCAGTGCTAGTAAACATGTTGTGTGAGTAACACAGCTCTGAAAACACGCAAGGTGTATCTGAAAAGTGTACATTATTAGGTAAATACAAGTTACAATAGCTTATTGTCACACGTTGCAGAGCACTGCTTTGTCAATAATGCTGATAGCAGTCATAGAGCCAAACTAAGTCATTTGTTCAGTGGTGCAAGAGCAGACAAAGTCACAGCTAACGTGTCCCACAGTGAGTGGGTAACAAGCTGTGCAAGGTCGGGTAAAGGCAGCCAGCACGGAACGCATCCTTGGATTTGCTCCCCAGCATGCTGGGCTGGAATCTTAGGGTAAGTTCATGCTTTTGCATTGGTCCCAGGAACTACATGATCACCTTAGCTGAACCCAGAGCATCAAAAGCAGTTTTATTTCATGATCATTCAAAATTCTCACCATCTGGACTGAAACAAAACTGATCCTTCCATTAATACTCGGTAAATAAAATTTCTTGGGGAAAATATTTGAGCTGGCTCAAGCAAGGTCGTAGTGAGGTGGGGGTCAGTCTTTTCTCCATAGTATCAAGTAATAGAATGAGAGGAAATGGCCTGAAGTTGCACCAGGGGAGGTTCAGAGTGGATATTAGGAATTTTTTTTTTTACTGGAAATGTGGTCAGGCATTGGAATAGTTTGCCCAGGGAGGTGGTAGAGTCACCATACCTGAGGTGTTTTTAAAAAAAAAAAAAAAAGTGTGGATATGGCACTTTGGGACATGGTTTAGCAACCATGATGGTGCTAACTCAATGGTTGTACTGCTGATCTTAGAGATATTTTCCAACTGAAACTATTCTGTGATTCTATGATCTAGGCTTCTGGATCTATCCAGGATACAGAATGGATTTGAGATGTATTTCTCAATAATGTAAAGGACTCTGAGAGAAAGCACACCAACTCCTATTCATTAGTCTCTTATTTAACAGACTCTACATTTCTAAGTTATATGCTAATAATCAAGGTTAGATCCATTTTCTGTGAGAAGACCTTTTTTGTAACCACTGTTCGAATTCTGCTGAAGTCTGTCCACATGCACAACAAAAAGAAATATGTCTGAAACTTTCATTCAAGCCAACAAGGGCTTGCCATTGGTGCAGAACAACCCAAAGCTATCAGAAAATTCGTAAGATAGTTTATTTGTATACATTGGATTTCCTCGTGACCCATCAGAAGTGAAGTGAAAGGCAACTAAACACAGGAATTTAACATATTTCAGTACAAAAATTCAGTTTAGACACAACTAAAAGTAAGCATAGCTGTAAATTAGTAGCAAACTAAGAATAAAAATACCAAGCTAGGCTTAGGTGCGTTAAACATAATGATAGTTGAAAGTGCTCTATGGTGACAGAAGTACAATAATCACCTGAGTAATTTTTTTTCCCATGGTATCAAAGTAATCCTCCATAATAATGAGTTATATTTCTATGACTGCACTCAAATCCTGTGACTATAAAAGAAAATCCTTCCCCTGAATTTTCTATGGCGAGATGACCAACAAATTTTCTATAACACAATAAAATTCCTGACACAATATGTTCCAGTATTCTTTTCCCCCTACTCATCTACCATTCTTCAGCCCTCACTCATTTGAATACAGTGAACTGCTAAAACAAAAGTATTATAAAACAGTGACCTTGAGCTTATCTCTATTTTAACTAATAATAAATACAAACTAAGAGTTGTCTTTCACCTTCCTGGCATTACAAAGCCACCTGTGACAACAAGCGCAAAACACATCAGAAAGGTGAGCATTTCACTCCATCTTGATTTGACCATTTTGCTTTCAAAAGGAGTTTACAAAACCACCCAGGAACAATGAACATTTGAACTCCAAATGATCCAGGTTTATTTTTACTCCAAAAGAAGAAGTCTCAATAGAGATATTGATTTTTTAGCATTCATCCAATATTGCACAGAAAATGGACCTGACCTTGCACTCCCTAGCGCAGACAAGGAAGCAGTCATTACAGTCATGGGTTCCCATTGATTTTAGTGGGGTTACTTGCATAAGTAAGGGTTATCAGGATATGACCTCATGTCCCATTAGCAGTAAGACCAAGCGAACGTGGGTGTTGGTTACACTCAGTTCAGAAAGGTGCAGTTTTCCTTCCTGTTATATATTCATCCTATGATTTTATTGCTGTGTACTTATTCTACATCTTTTTCATTTTCTGGGCAAACATGAAGAGTATCCATCCTCTTTCCATCTCAGGTAATTTTTTTTATACCCTTTCTCCAAATGTCATTATAAATTCAGAGTTGATGCCTGACCTTACAACATTTTCTTCATTCAGTTGTTTTCTATGCTGAAAATAAACTTTGGGCTAAGCACTGTCTGTCACTGTACTTTTAAATTAATTCATATATTTTTTAATTTTCTGGGGCCAGATGAGGAGGCATTAATGCACTTTGCAAAGAAGACAGAAAACAAAGCCAGTACGACCTCTCCCAGAGCGAACTTCTCTGTAACTCCTGGGAGTTTTCCTGTGCCCCGTGGCTCCTATAGGAATGCTACTCCAGAACCTTACTGCTGGGATGGATGAAAATCTCCTGATTGTCACACTAAATGCATTCACAGCTATTTTATACATTTGTTCTTGTGACAACCTTGTCCTTTGACTCAAATACTTCTTTTCCTTCATCAGTGTTTACTTACTGATGCGCCTGCGGTAAGGAGTCACCTTTCCTTGCTGCTTCATTAAATGTGAGGAAGGTGGAAGAGAGGTGTGCAAGAAACAAGGTGACTATGTTTGTACAGTGCCCTGCACAATTGCCCAGTCATGGTTCAGGGCTCTATAGGCCGACTTTGTTTCAGCAGTGAATAACAATGACCCTCTAGAATACATTGCCTGCTTTATTCTGGATGGATACCATTAATTCATTCAATTTTCATGGAGCTACAAAGCCTTAGTACAAGAATACCATCAATTGATTATTTTTGGCAGTGATATTTTCAAAGAAATGAAGAAATTAAACATACAGTATATTTCAGTTTGCAATGATCGTTCTGACGTTCCATTTGCAATGGAAATGAGGATATAACATATTCATGTGTACAGATAAGGAAAATGACAAACATTAACAACCCTTGTTCTCTTCATTTATAATATTCAGTCAAAAAAAAAAAATTGCTTCCATTCCATAGTTTTTAGTTTTGTTTCAGTAGCACAATGCAAAACAACAACCAAAAAAATGAATTAATGGATAAAATGAACTTAATTGCTTTCTAAGTAAGCTTTCTGAAAATGACTATAATCTAAAACACAAATTCTTTGTAAACCTATCTACTAAAAATATGTAATTCCATGCCAATTTTATTTATTTTTATGTTGTTTTATATGTGTATCAAAGACAAATTTGCTTTTGAAATCAAATAAACCAGAGAATATGTGGGTACACACTCTTGTGGCCAACCCGTCTTTGATGTGTGGTTTTCAGCCTGTTTAAGCAGACTGCAGTGTTTGCCTTATCAGTGTCAGTCAGTTTCTGCACAATTTAATCTGCCACTAAAAAGAAGTTTTTTGCTCTTATGGATATAAAACAGTATGCCAAGGACAAATCAGTGCAGCTTGCTGTCCTTAAAATTTTAGACACAACCTGAAACTGCAGCTCTTTTCTTCTCTCATCTCAATGGGATGTTAACCTAACAATCACAATTTTAAGATGGGTAAATTGTTTTGAGCAGAAATAAACTGTCCTGCCGGTGTTGTTTCATGGGGTGACATTAAGGCACCTTGGGCCTGGGGTTCACAGCTTATGATACCTGGTTTTGGAGGATTGGAGTGAAAGTATGAACATGTGGAGAAAGAAGAATAGGAATTACAAATATAACTTCTAGATGGTCCAAGTGAGTTTAAGTGGTTCAGCCACAGACATCCCACAAAAACTGCAAAGAGGCTTATTCTCCAGCTACCTTCCCTGGAGCATCACCAACTCCCACTAGAGCCCCTAAGGAATTATTCTCTGTGAGTGCGAAGATACCATTTTTTCCTCTTTCGTGTATCTAAAGATATTGGACTTCAACTTATATTTGATGAGCAAAAAAGGAAAAAATTATCTGTGTATTTCTTTGCAGCTGTCAGGAAAGAGAAGTCCATTATTTGCAGCTGCTGAGGGAGCAGGAGAGGAGGGGTCTTTTGTCTGCTGCTGCTTCCCTGGGGTCTGAGGCAGAGGCTAATGCCGGCTGGGAAGGGAAAGGCTGAAGCTGCCACCACTACTGACTGCACCGTGGTTTCCCAGGGAGGCTCGCAGGCTGGGCACAGTCTCCTGTGTGACATTCATGCTGTGAAACAGAATCTCTAAACTTTGGATGCTGTGAAAGGCACACACAGTAAGGAAAAATGAGCTGGCCGTCAGAAATACGAAGCTGAGGTTGAGCTCCCCACAGCAATTCTGCCCGTGCTGGCCAAGCGCTGGGGCACCTGCTGGCACCTGCAGGATCTCTGCAAGCACGGTTGCTGTACAGCAATGCCACAAGTGTTAAACCCTTATGATCAGACACCCCCCCGTTGTGACCCTGAACAAGTTCATCACATCACCCATCTTGAAGGTTTGCACTAGCACAACATAATTTATGTTGCCCACCAAAGATAATAGATGGAGACATCAGTTATTGATCTCAAGGAATTGCTGCCAGTCAGTCTTTCTGTTGGTTTCCATCTTTGTGATATGTTTTTTTTTAATATTTTATGATTCAAAATTATACCTGTAAAACTTACAAGTAGAAAATTACTGTGTGCATTTATCTTTAATAACAACCTTGTGCATATTTATGGTACTAGTTTAGTAGAACATGTTATACTAGTTTATTTCCCAGTCTGTTTTAAATGATATTATTCATTAGCAGTTGTGAAGTGGTATGACATATTTTTTATGTTGCTTGCTTGTAACAAAGGTTCTTAATACTGTTTCATAATGAAAGGGGATAAACGCTTACATGGAATATGTGAAACTGTGCTTGTAAGAGCACAGAGCATTATCTTAGGGTATTAAATTAGCATTTGGTATTGCTCTGCTTTGTATGTATGTCTAGCAAACGTTTCAGCTACAAATCACTTTAATACACCTGTATTCTGGTTCTTCAATTCATATAGCATTTAAATCCTGCCAATACTGTGTCTTATATATATAAATATGCAATTTAATTTAATTCATGCATGCAACACATAATTTTTCACATAATGAAAATATGATACTGCAATACGGTAGCTGCCTAGGGCAAACAGGACATGTTGCCAAACCAAAGGGAATATAGATACTATTCTGAAGACTACCAGGACAAAGGGTGCCAACCCTCTGAACCCTCAGTGTAGGGTGTCGGTGGTGCCCTACCTGGAGGCTGTGGTGTCTCTGGTACTGCAGATGCAGTCTGGATTTGCTGGCCCTTCTGCTAAGGACAGTGGGGAGCATGGGCCTGGCGGCTATGGGCAGGTGTCCTGTTGTGCTCCACTGCCCTGTTATCCTTCCATTCCTGTACAAGAAAGCAGAAGCAGCACAAGCAGGGTTAGTCTGCCTGTTGTCTTGCTGCGTGCTGAAGTTGGCTGACATGCAGCAGAACTCCAGTAGTTCTGGAAAGGAGGAACTACCCGGCATCAGCAACTCAAGGGATTCCAACAAAATGCTCTCTCAGAATTGAACAAAACAACATAAATAGACCTTCTCCATAATGACTAAAAAAACTGTTAATGGTCATCTTTAGTAACATAGCAAGAACCAAACCCTTGAAAAGAGGAAGTTTTCATTGAGAAAGCATTTCATTTTAAACACTGAAATTTGGTATAATACAGAGTATGAAATAAGTTTTGAAAGGAAGCTGATGATTAAGAAGAAATGCAGTGGGCATTTAATAAATGGAGGAACCGCAAGATAATTAACTGGCATGCATAAAGATTCATGCTTTATACCAAAATTTTAATTTTGCACATAAATGTGCCTGATGTAGGCAGCATTTAATCACCTAGCTGACAGGAGTAACTACTTTCATTTAACCTTGACTGAAGATCATGAATTCTAACAGGTTTAATTGGATACATCATTTAACAGAATGAACAGAGCAAATTTTTCTCAATTCATAGGTTCTGATTGACATGCACCAGCAATAAGGCGTTGCACAATTAAAGCTGATCTGTATTCCTGGCCTGGGCAGCAATTGCCATAGTGATGTGACACTGTTTGATCACTGTGGCACTGAAACTATACTGAATTTCCCCTTGTTTTGAAAAGGGCAATGCTTTAAAAAAAAAAAAAAAAGAGAGAGAGAGAGAGAGAGGAAAAAAAGATATTTTGGCACTTTAATTTTTTTTTTCCACATTAATCTAATTTATATGCACAAACTGTAAGGGAAGGAACTTGTTATCAGTAACTCAGAGGAAAGAAGGAAAAATGGTATCTCCTTTTATCCATTTAGCACATTATTTACAGAAAGTCAAAAATGTGGATAGTCAAATGAATTGTTACACATTAAGGGCCTGATTGTTCTGGGTTTCCATTTGAATAGGGAGTAGAGCTGTGCAGCTTTGCTCTTCACCTGCAGTTTTGGCCTGTCTGTCCTTGACTAAATCTGTTCCACATCACAGATAACTTGCCAGCTGAGCGGGGTGCTGAAAAGGGGTGCTCATATTGCAAATGAGGTAGAAAAAAGAGGAGAGGGAAGAAGTGGTACCCAATAGTGAGCTGTGTACCTTTCTCGGTAGGAATTGTTTCATATGATAAAACCTTGAGGAACGTAGCTTCTGTCCATCCACACACCACCACTTTCCCTGCTTCTGGCACCTTCCCTAAGTCCTGGATTTGCCCCACATGAACTGGAATTGTTCTTCCATTCTTTAACTGCATCTATATCTGTATTTATAATCTATATCCACAGCTTCATCTATATAATTTATATCTTTATCTATAACTTTTATAAATAGATAGGTGTGGTCCACTTACATTTTTGCTTCGGATACATCTTTTTAAATTTTTCTCTTTTACAAGAAGATTTACCTGGCATTGCATGGGCTGAGAACAGGGTAGCACACAGAGTATTTCAACATGGCTCAGTAAAGCCAAAACTGCAGTTACCAGTTCCTGAATAACCTGCTAAAAGCAATTTCGAGCAAGTTCTGCTCCGCACCATCAGAGCAGCAGCATCCATGCTCAGCACAGCAGGTAGCTTTTACATTTTTTTCTCTCTCCATCCCCTTATGTTCAGCATCTAACTGCTGGTCCTTGATCTCACTTGCAGACCTGTTGCTAAGCATTTGTTCGCTGTCATTTGTGTATAGACAACACATGTACATATCAAGCAACAAGCTTTGTAGAAGTGCACTGCAGTAGGAGATAGAAATCTCAAGGAAACCTGGAATTCTGGTTGGCCAAAGGACCTGGACATTAAATTCAGGACCATTAGATGTATTTTTAAAGCTTTGTTTGTTAATTGTAAAGCCTCTAAAATTTAACTATTTATAATATTTTTTTTTCTGTCTGAGGCATTTCCAGCCTGATTAATTGAATAAAACAAAGGTATTTGGCAGTATAATTTAACACTCACATTTTTAAGTTTCAGGTAAATGACTGGGCCACATCCTCAGCCTCTGCAGCCACATGGCATGCCTCAGGACCACAGTGGATGTTTGTCTTCATGTATGGCAAGCTTCCAGCCAGTACCTGGATCTTCAGTGCCTCAGGAAGGAGAGGTAGGATTTAGTCAATGTGCCCCACTCAGCCTGTCTGACAGGATGTGTTTCTAACACAGGTGCTGCCTACTCTCACCTTGCATACAGGTAGATGAAGGTGGGTAATGTGTCCCCACTCAGCTTGCTCCTGAATCCCTGTGGATTGGAGTGGGTGCTGCAAAACTCCTCCTCTTTAGAGACTACCTTTGAGCACCATTTAGAAATGTTTGTTCTGTAATTTACTCTGGTTTTCCAAACTTTCACAATGAAATATCTGTATGTCCCATCACCCAGTTCCTTTTTATGTACTATAACACACATGAGAGACTGTCTCATGTTGCCTTTCAGGCAGGAAGCAAGAAGGAACTTTCAGACACTCATTCAGCATTACTCTAGGGAAATGCCCAGTGATGTCCATCAATAGCCTACAAGGTGCACAGAGCTAAGCAGCAGCACAGAAGGGATAAAACACAAGCCTCTCCCAGGAGCCATGCTAATCTCTAACATTCCCTGGGGAATAGCAGAGAGTTAAGCTGCATGGATATGTATTTGCCAAGCTGCATTTGCTCCTGGAGGGAGCACGTCTCTTTCGCTTTGTGTTTCACTGCTTACCCAAACAGGTCAGGCTCCATCTGCTTGCTCTGTCCATGTATGCTCAATGACACCTCTTCTTGAGTACCCCACTTACATTGGGATCTTGCAGCACCTTTCTGATCTGTCATTTTTCAGCTCCCCAGCCAGTTAATCTTCTGCACCCAGAGTCATTGAGTACCTCGCCTGCGACTCTCCTGAGTTGCCTGCCGTGCTCAATCATCCATGCAGAATTATCTTCCACTCCTCCCTCTGAGACTAACTAGGGCTTTGACCCGGTGGGACTGTTTGTGTGCTTAAATGCTTTGATGGACCAGACACTGAGCTGCTTGCTCCCAAATCTAAGGTGGCTGAGGATTTCAGACTGTATTTTTCAGAAATGGTTTGTGCACTGGGAAGCATCATCTAACTGAAAGTCAGCAAAGGATACTGACTTATGCATTTTCAAGTATTTTATCATCCTTAAACCTTTTCTGTTCTCTTTAGTTTCCAAACAGCAATTACTGCAAGCTTTTGCTCTCCTGTAGAGGATATACAGCTGTAATATGAAATACAAAATATTTCAGAATCCTGTGAGTGCAGGTGGTATTAATTTTTTTACTGGTATAAGATCAAGTTTGTAATTTCGTTTTGAAGGCTGTTCTGCACAGGTAGAAGAAATCAGAAGACCATCCACATTTTTTCACACTCCTGAATCCACCTTTGGAGCATGAAGTAGACACAATTCTGAGCACTATCCATGTTTACACCTTTCTTATGCTGCGTCCTTTAACTTTCAGAAATATAAAATGGGACAGCAGAAGTATTTTTGCGATTTCTTACAATGTCTAAAGTTGTTTCTTACTGTTTTTATTTGAAGGAACTAGACACAATCCTGGCTACCTTAACCACTGCTTTTGAGAAGGCTACAGCTGAGAAAATCCGCTGCCAGGAAGAAGTGAATAGAACTAACAAGGCTATTGAGCTGGCCAACAGATTAGTGAAAGGTCTGAGGTGAGGTCCTACAGGGCAGGCTAATGAAGCAGCCTACAGAAAGCACTTCTTTGTTATACACTACTGATCTGGCAATAACAGAGGCACTTAGCAAAGAACCTGATGAGCTGAAAAAATTATGTCATTATCATTCATTTTTTTCATAATAGAAACATGTTTTTGACCTTTGCATTTTCTTACATTTTGCCTCATTGTGGTACATATCAACTGTAAGATTATCTGGTGACTAACCCATCCATGAACATTAAGAGAAATAGTCGATTGTACATATTGACAATGAAAGCAATTTATTAAAATGCGATGACTATATTTGTAGCAATTAGACAACACTAATGATACTGCCCTGGGTTAGGGTACATACAATATAAAACAATCTGCACTATTTAGTTAAGCAATATAATTCCCTAATTATCTCTCTGAGACTTGCAATGGGTATTTCAAGAGAAAATAAGTAATGACAAAGCCACAAATTATCAAAAATCCATGTTGTCTGTTGATCCAGGCTGGCTTAAGGAAATCCATACTCACTGGTGGATTTTTCATTTACCATTCATCTACTGATGAGGCTGCTTTTTACACATACACATGTAGGAAATCTCTGCAATTATAGGTCTTCTACCCAGTACTTTCAAGCTGAGTTTGATAACCAAACTTGTAGCAACCAGCAAAATAGAAGATCCATTTGTTATTAAGCAAAATTACATGGCTGAGTGTGGGTAGTGGAACTTAA
>VWYK01105047.1:0-12500 GCA_013399775.1 Semnornis frantzii
CAACAAATTGAAATAATTTCAGTGGAATGTGATCAAAATGGAGTTGGGTCTGGAGTGCCTGCCATGTGAGGAGTTGCTGAGCTTGTTCAGTCAGGAGCAGAGATTGCTGTGGGGTGGCACAACAGCAAGAGGTCTCAAGGAGATAAGCCAAGCTCTTCACAGTAGTGTATGGTAGGAAGGTAAGAGGCAATAGGAATAAACTGAAACATGAGCATTTCAGACTGGATGTAAGGAGGAACTTTTCCCCTGACTGACAACAGTCTGTCGATGACACTGGTTGTCCAGACAGGTTGGTCAGTCTCAGTCATTGGAGGTTTTCAGACTGTAACTGGAAAAAGCCTTGAACAGCTTAGTCTGACCTCAGACTTGATGCTTGTGTGAGCAGGAAGTTGGACCAGACAACTCCTGAGGTATCTTCCAAGACTACACTGTGCTATGATCATAAAATTAGAGATATGAAAAGGACATCTTTAACCATCACATTCAATCTCCTGGAACTGTAGGGCTATTTGGAAAGTTGTAGGAGCTTATAAAGAGTTTCCTGTGTAGTAGGTCTTCTCCCTTACTTGTGCAGAAGCTGCTTTAGTTACAATTTGTATGAATCTCATCTAAATCTCATTCTCATACTGGAAAAGCAAAAGTCTGTGAGTGTATCTGAACTCAGTGAAATAAGTGGCAGTGCTCTGTATTTCTGCTTTGCCTAAGCGGCTGAGTGACTGATAGCAAGAACCTTTGTGGAATCCCTAAGAGCAGGATCAAAAGTTGAAAGAGTCTTTTGTTACAGGAATCAGGTCACTCAAGCTGACTGTCTCTCACTTCTGGTGTGGTGTGGGGGAAAATTAGGAGTATCTCATGGTTAAAGACTGAGTTGAGGGAAAGCTCAGAGAAGTTTAAACTTAGTCTTTGTCTAGGAAGTGATTTCCACTGGGAGACCAAAAAGATAAATTCTCTTTGAACACTTGTCTGAAAAGACCCAAAGGCTTCTGAGCAGCAATGAGGTACAATCAAAGTCAAGTGACATCATACTGATGGGCTTAATTATGATTCTGCCTTGATTTCCTAGGAGTGTTGGAGGAGGTCAGTTGACTTTTTCACTTCACTTTCACCTTTGCAGATTGAGGCTAATGACAATTGCCCATCAACCTCAGAAAGACAGGATTAATAGCATAATGGTTATTATACTGTGAATATTTAAAGTCCATTCCTACTTCAAATGTTTGTATAATTATTTCAAATCCATAGAGGTGTGTGCCACAGAACAAATCTCACAGTAGATTTCTCGGTGTCTTTGATCAAAGGAAGTGTTTCAGGGACAGAACAGTAGGGAAAATGTAGCTTCAACTAATGCTGTCTTAAACAGTTTATGGTCTGTGACAGCAGATTTTTCTGTGGTCCCTTTAGAAAGCAATAACAGAAATCTCCATCACTACTGGACCATACTTCCAGCTTTTATTATTAAAAATAACATGTTGGCATGTGTTCAGGACAACAGCAATTACATTAGTTGGACCTCCACATCCACTGTTAGTGATTTCCATACCTTGCTTTCTCTGTAGCCTGGCTGCTTGTGTTTGGAACACTACAAGCATGAGTGTTACTTTATTGATGTGGCTGTTTCGCCTGCCCGATGTGAGTGCTGGAGTGTTTGCATTCGATGCTGTGTTCATGACTGTACCAGTGGTGGCAACATTATTTATCTGGTTGCCAGAGGGATTGGAGTGCCCTTGTCTGATAATTTCACCTGATTGTGGACTGATGTTCTCCTGGCTTCAGGGCATTTTAATTATCAGCACACTGGCTGTTGGGCTGACCATCTCATCTGACTGCTGGCACCGTTTATGTTTGTCTCAGCCTATAAGATCTTCCTCATTAACTTCTGCAATTATATTCAGACAGAAAGTCCTAGGAACTCTTCCAGCTAATCCCCATTTTGGCTGCTGACCAAATAAGGCTTTATATGACACAACTGTAATTGCTTCATTTGTATGGTATTGATCTGCCATTAGGTAAAACACAAGCCAGCATTTCACTAAGATTCTAGTTTTGCAGCACTATTTATTGCTTGCATTGCAGTTGCAGCTAGAGTTTCCACCTGGGGAATGAATCCCCTAGTTTTTCAGTCTGTGCTTCTAATTAAAATAATGAACTTCAAAGTGCTTGCAATATGATTAGACCAAATCTTAAGAAACTATCTCTTAGCAGGAATCTTCATTTATTTCCTTCCCTCTAATCCTTCTTTACGAAAAACATCACTGTGGAGTCACAAAGAAGCAGGAGAGTGGCAGAATCCTTTTATGCCTCTTCTCAGTCCAAGTTTACATCTGAAAAGAGTCTATCAGCTCTGCAGATGTTATGAGTTACTGGTCTGTTTCTGGTAGCAGTGAAAAAGAAAGCATCCATCCTGATTGGTCGGTGTTGCAAATGGCTTATGACATAGTGACCATGTTACAGTAATAACTTTGTGGACATTGATGTCAGTTAATGAATTCCCTCAGAAGCAAACTGCAGTTTTGCCCTATAGCTTTCCCATGTGGAGTTGCATTCCTTACTAAGAAAAAGTTAATGAGCAGACTGCTTGTATAACAGCACTTTCAGGAATGGTCCACAATTTTTTTTATAAGCCCTTTTATGTACTGAAAGACTGCAGTAACATCTCCCTAGAGCCTTCTTTTGTCCAGGCTGAACATCCTCAACTCCCCCAGCCTTTCTTCATAGGAGCTGTATTCCAGCCCTCTGACCATTTCTGTGGCCCTCCTCTATGCCTGCTCCAGCAGGTCCCTTGGACCTGCTTATTCTGAGAAGTCTAGAACTGGACACAGTACTTCAGGTGAGGCATCACTGGAGCAGAGTAAAAGGGCAGAATCACTTCTCTCTATTGGCCATGCTTCTTCAGATGAGTTCAACCAAGTTCGGCTAGTCTCCGAATTCCTTAGAAGAATAATAGCAATGTTTGGGGGTTTGTTTGCCTTTTTTTTTCCCCAGCCGCAACTGCTAGCAACATAGCAGGAGGGGTTTTTCCCTTGCCACAGATACCTATATATCTGTCACCCTGAGAATCATTTTCTATCTCAGAAATATTAATTAGGATAGTTAGCTTTTGTCGCTTTTTATGGAATATCTTGATCTGACAGTGAGGGAGTTTGTGAAAAACACATGCAGAGAGGTTCAGCTGAGCATCTTTAATCATCAAAGTCACTCCATTGTGACTCCTGATGCTTTTTACCATTTCTTAAACTAACTTTCTAAACTATTCAGTTGCTATTATGATGTCTTGCTGCTTGCAAGGAGGAAATATGGCAGCATATCAGAAGGAACAGAGTAAAATCTTTGTCAGTGACACGGACAGAGGAATCAGCGCACCCTCAGCAAGTTTGCAGATGACTCCAAGCTGTGTGGCACAGTCGACTTGCTAGAGGGCAGGGATCCATCCAGAGGGACCTGGACAGGCTGGAGAGGTGGGCCCAGGCCAAACTCATGAAATTCAACAAGGCCAAGTGTAAGGTCCTGCACCTGGGTAGGCACAATCCTAAGCACAAATGCGGGCTAGGTGGTGAATGGCTGGAGAGCAGCCCTGAGGAAAAGGACCTGGGAGTCTGGGTTGATGAAAAGCTCAACATGAGCCTGCAGTGTACACATGCAGCCCAGAGAGCAATCGAGTCCTGGGCTGCATCAAGAGCAGTGTGGCCAGCAGGGCAAGGGAGGGGATTCTGCCCCTTTAGTCTGCTCTCCTCAGACCCCATCTGGAGTACTGTGTGCAGTTCTGGAGCCCCCAGCACAGGAAGGACATTGAAGTGTTGGAGCGGGTCCAGAGGAGGCCACAGAGATGATCAGAGGGCTGCAGCAGCTCTGCTATGAGGACGGGCTGAGGGAGCTCTTCAGGCTGGAGAAGAGAAGGCTTCCNTGAGTGACCTGTGCTGGTGGGAGGTCTCCCTGCCTATGGCAGGGGGTTGGAACTGGATGATCTTTGAGGTCACTTCCAACCTTGCCATTCTATGATTCTATGATTCTATAAATATAATTTGTCTTACACACTTTATCATTATATGTTCATAAAGACTGAGATTCGTCCTTACATAAATAAAAAATTAAAGCCTGATACTGAAATCTCTTCAAATATTGCAAATTTGAACCAGTCTACAGAAATGCCAGATAATGTTCAATACTGCATTAAGATATTGGATTTACTGGGTTAGTTGCTCTGCTATCCACTGAATCAAGCACACATTTCTATAGCACATTGAGACGCAGGGCTGGTTAGGAACAAGAAAACTTAATTTTTGCAGTGAGTCCAAGAGGATATTTTTATTTTCCATTATTTGTGTCAGAAGTCAGCAATAAGTCCTGACTGGTTTTGGAGGTCACAGTAACATTTCTTCTGTGGATGGGTGATTCAGCATAGGGCTGGGTCTTCCTGTGGATGAAAGCTGTGAAGTGTTCAGCTGAGGGTACAGTATTTCTGCCACTGCTGGGATATGTTGAATGGAGTGAAAAATTAGAAGCTGCTGAAACAGCTGCCACCTGCTTTGTGCTGCAAGATTTTGATGTAGTAAAATCTTCTTCTGTGTAGGGTAGCCAGAGTCTGTGGTCTATCAGTGATATCAAACAAATCGAGATGGATACAAAGAAAGAACAAATTCTTAAGGTAGAAGGAACCAAACCCTATTTTTTTATTCAATAAGCACTGAATTGCATCCAAAAGACAGACATTTTTCCTAGTCTCATTTTAAGTGAAAATAGCCACTCTATAGCATTCAGAGGCATAAACTTAAAATACCATACTAATATGGCTAAGATATAATGTAAAAGAAAATTAAAATCTGCTAGTCAACATCAGAATATGATGAATAATGTTTTTAGTCCTGTTGAAATGGAGCCATCCATTCGGAAAACAAATAGATCATTTGTGCAGAGACTAAACTGCAGTGTTTGGCTTTTCTTGCGGATGGGGTGACATAAGGAGTCTCGACAGCATGTGCCTGGATAACTGAACATAATGTCATTTATAGAGACCTACACTAATGCAGTCTAGGTAGGAGAGGATGGGGACAGCATGAGACATGGTTAGAGCTTCACTGCTGCAGCCCGCACGACAAGCTGTTACTCCTTGTCTTTCAGTATGCTAATCCATACTGATTTAACCTCTGTCTAGCACTAAACCACATCCTGTGCCCTGCCACAGAACCCCTACCTGTCTGCATCAATACTACCATTTTCTCTCAGGTAGAGGTCTCTAATCAGGCAGGTGAAACAGCATCTTTGGGTGTTTTGCTGCAGAAAAAAAAAAATGTGAGTTGAGTTCTACTTCACCTAAGGTATAAAAATTAAAAAGATATCTGACAACCAAGCAGAGGTGAATGTTATCCTGTCTAAAAGCATTAAGTATTTTGGGAGTATATATTTTTTTAATTGCATTTTACACAATTTCAAATATTAAAGCACTGTCGTAAGTGTTTTCAGCAAATATATAAAGATGTTAAAATAGTAAAGAGCTCAGGATTCACATTTCTGAAGTGAGAGAGAGTCTCAAGGCAGTTGGCAGTGGACTAATCTTAGCCTCAGAGCAATTCCTGCAGTGTGGAGACTTATACTGGTGCTCAGACACTTGAAAAATCCCACTCAAGTCTTTAAAACACATACTTTGAATTTGCAGGTGTTGGACTGCAGCAGCCTATTCACTTAATCCTGCTTATACTGCAATCAGCAAGAAAATTTGTACTTTGTAAGGTAGTTCTGCTCAATGAGAACAGGATTAGGTAGCTAAAATAGCTCGGAGTTGAGAAAAAACAGTGTTTCTGCTGCTACTAAAGACTACATGCTAAACTGATATGAACAGTTACTCTAGGGACAATTTTATGTGTCTTTTATTTACAGCAAAGCTTTGTATAAAGTATAGAAACAAACAATTACCTTCCCAGGTCAGTTCCTGTTGTTTTTACACAAGCAAAATATATATTTAATTGTTTGTGCCAAAACTGTTTACATACTATAATTGGAATATCTTGCTGCAAAACAGCTTTCAATTTATATAAATATTTTAAACTGCAGTCATCAGACCTCTAGCTGGTGTAAACTGCCAGAACTTCTTTGAATTCAAAGTAGCTATGGCAATTTTTAGCAGCAGTGGGTCTCCCATTAATTGGAACTCCTGCTGATCCTCAAGGTGTCAGCTTGGCTCGTATTTGTTTACAATGCTCGGTTCAAGTAACTAAGTTGCACGCTTAGGATATACAAAGAAGCTGTAAATGCTCATTGCCCCTGGAAATTAACCATCTTGTTTGCATGGCTAAATGAATCACGGAATCACAGAATTGCCTAGATTGGAAAAGACCTTTGAGATTATCCGACCCAGTCATTAGCCTAACACTGACAAGTCCTTGACTCAACTATATCCCTAAGCACTACATCTACATGACTTGAATACCTCCAGGGATGGGGACTTAATCACCTTGCTGGGCAACCTGTTCCAATGCCTAATAACCCTTCCGTGAAGAAATTCTTCCTAATACCTAACCTAAACTTCTCTTGATGCAACTTGAGGCCATTTCCTCCCATTCTACCACTTGTTCCTTGGTTGAACAGAAGACCATTATACTTATTTTAATTAGCCACAATTGAAAAATATTTCAGTG
Organism: Semnornis frantzii; assembly: GCA_013399775.1. NCBI lineage: Eukaryota > Metazoa > Chordata > Aves > Piciformes > Ramphastidae > Semnornis > Semnornis frantzii. The sequence goes on from VWYK01105047.1 coordinate 6,630, forward strand.
CTGTTTCAAATTTCCCTTTTTTAAAGAAATAACAATACATATGCTCTCCTGTAAAGATAATTTATTCTTAGTGTTTGCAAAATATTTTGAGAGGTTGTTCTGGAAGAGGTATTTTAAATGCAATCAGACAGGATATTTTTAAATAGCCTTCATAAATGCTATTCAACTCTAATGTAGCACTCAGCCTGCCCGTAGAATCTTTTTGCAAGACTTTTGGTTTTCTATGGGGAAGTTCGTTCCTCTGGAGCATGTGGTTTTTGCAAGGTGGAATTCAAGGACCACCCACTGCCCTGGTGGATCCTCAGCAGGGCTTGGGCACTCAGCTGAGATGGCTGGTCACATCCTTTCTCTGATAAGCATATATACACCAATGGAAGAGTTTATCAGAAAAGCCTGAGTGACCCAGACCCACTGCAGAAGGCTCACCACTTGAATACTAGTAGTTCTTTGTTTAATACAAATGCTGGGCAAGTGCCAAGGACCTTATTTTGTTTGAACTGTTAGCTGCATGTGAGACTGTTGTGATTTGTACTGTGCTTCAGTGTTTGAATACAGTATTTTCATACAAATAGCATTACAGCACTCAAGCCTTTATAAATTCCAGTACAAAAGGTATTTCTTTAAATTTCTGTTGTTTTTTTTTAAACCACGTGATTTCAAAGTTGGCCTTTTGTTGTTAAAATGTAGGTTGTTTCTCCTGTAAACATGCTCTTTGCTCTTTTTGAATATTTGCATTATTGATCCTCTGAGCCATCTGAGTATAGAATGACGTAAGCTTTGGCTACATCTTCCTCATTAACAGAGTGCTTGTTTCATTCCTAATTTATTAAATACATTCAGCCAGTGCCATGCAGCTTTATACTTAATTTCTCTTAACGAATTGTCAAATGCCCTTAAACTCTGCTGCATTCGTGTCACGTTACAATCTGCCATCAGCACTTTTCAAACCATGGTTAAAATAAATAGCTCAGAAGATGGGCAGGCTTTAGATTTTTGCTTGGTAAGGTTGCATTTTAATTTTTCCCATTTAAAATCATTTGAACAGATGATATAAACAAGCTGTAAAAATGCACCCACTTGTGATTGACTAAGTACATCTGAGATAAATCCTCAACTGCATCCAGGAAGTGTTAGGTTGTGCAGTGAGAGGAGATTTTTAAGCAGCTGTGGGCCTCCTCTTCCCAAGCCACCTGGGCTGGATACTGATTAGATTAAGAGAGAATAACTGTCATTCACACCACTGAAATAAGGTCACTGATTTCAACTTCACCGGGCTCTGTCTTTGCCTTGTCCTTGCCACATGGGAGGACCCCTTCCAACCTGCTCCAGGAGTGCTGAGGGGCTTGTCTGGGAGACAGCTACATCAGCAGATAGCTGCAGGGAGAGACAGTCAGAGCGCAAGGAAGAAAATGAGCTTTTAGTTGCTTGAAGTGCATCAATTGCCAGCGCTTTGCTGTGACATGTCTTGGGAAAGCTTCTTCCTTCAGTGAACTCCTGCAGATGCACCACTGCATCCATGGCTTTGCTTTCCAGTGTGAACTAGTGTACTGCTCCCTGCTTCTTTCCAGGCGCATCTTACATAGGATTGTGTGTGTGTGTGTACATATATCTATATACACACCAAACTTACATGACAATATAGTTGTGGATTTTACTCGGACAAAAAGCAAATCCCAGTGTTTTGCCATTTGGTCCATATCTACTGCTGGGCCTATTTATGGTGCTTTGGCCATTCACCATTCAGATACTCTTTAAAGTTTGCTGCATGTTCAGAGAACCTAAGGTTAAACAGAGGTGGTCCATACCATGTGACTTTTGATGACTCAGCCGTTTCTGAGGTTTTCAAATCCTTGTGGGAAGGATTTGCAGAAAAAGCCTTTCTGAAAGTTGAGGTCTCTGCTTCTGCTTCAGTAACTGCTGTGGTGTCACCAGTGGTTCTAAGCTGTGCAACACAGCTGCAGTTTAAACAGAGCTGTCATTACACATGTAGAGTTTTGTTAGAGTCATGTTATTTTTGTACATTCTGCTTGTTCGTTATTTCAGGTGAAAAACATCCCCAATACAAAGTAGTGAAACAGCAGTGCTGCTGCCTGTAAAGACACAGCAGAATTTCATCAAGAATCTGCCCAGGATTCAGGGAAGTGTTTTGCTATCTAACATGCCAGTTACACAGGATTTATGAGATAAAGTTCAGGAAGGGGATTCAGGAAAATGTCAAAGCTGTTTAAACAGCTAAGACATTTAAGTTTTCTTGGCAAAATTCTACCACTTGCCTAGAAGATTGTTATTAAATGCTCCCAGCAGACATCCTGCCTTTGTTGTAATGAGCATCTAGAGACCTGTCTGTGCCTTTATGCCACTTAGTATTTAAAACCAGGTATTCTGAGAGCTGACATCATGGAGGAGGGCTCCTTTGCTACGTGTGCTCAGGCCAAGGCTAAGTCCTCACAGATGATGCTGAGCAGTCCTAACAGGTGGTGGTTTCCACTGTCCCATGAACCACTGTGCATACAAAGATTTTTTTTGAGCTGATAAAGCAGCTGTGGCTGAGGCTGTGGATGCTTATTCAAGTCTAATCAGGCTGGAGAGAGCCTTTTCTACCTGTTTTCTGTATTTAAGCTTTGGGCATTAGGTTGTTGAAAATAGAGCAAATCTTCCCATGGTTTAGTTCCTGGGTTCTTAGAGGTGCTGAGTTTTTGGGCTGATACAGGCATTTAAAGTGTTACATTAGACAGAATTCTCCTATGGCTATCTCAGATTCCCAGCAGTGCTTGTGACGTTGGCTGCTGTGGTCCCTAGGCTGGTCCTCCAGTTGACTTCTTTGTGGTGCAGAGACCTTTTTGTGTCCTTCAGCCTTAGAAATGCCTCTCCTGTAACTGAGACTGTAATTGCTAGGTACCAGGTTTGTATGCCAAAGCATTCAAGTCATTTGTTCAATGCCTACCTGTCGCTTCATATGGACAGAAGTCCAATGGATGGATCATCTGTTAGCCATTGCTGTGACCCATACTCAATGGAGGTCAAAGCAGATTACTTCACCAGCTTGTGTGGGCCTTGGGCAAGCACCCTAGGGTAATCTTTTGGGCAGCAGAGGAAGTGACCCTTTCTGGAATCACAGATGCTATTTTATAAGGGGCTGGGCTGTGACGCTGTCATCTTTGCAGTTTTGCTGACCGTGAAAGGCATATCTGCAGTTAGTACATGTAGGCTCTTTAAGTGATGCTGATTAACCTTTTTAACTACCTGTAACTATTTATGGGGAGATGGAGAGTTATTTTAAATGAATGTAATTTAAATGAGTAAGAATTGTTTATTTCTCATCAAGTTTTTCATGCTGTAATTCTATAGGCAGCTTAAATAAAGCCACGATCCATACACTGAAATCACTGTCTAAACACACGAGTAATTGTGGAGTGAAGTTGTCACCATAACACAAGTGCTGCAGTTTTGGCTGAACTAGCTTGACTATTGCATAGAAGCATTCTGTTTCATTCTGAGTAATGGAAATGGCAGGAGTGTGCAGTGACAGCAAGGATTAAAAGTCAGGTATTGAAGTACTAGCTGGCTTGCTACTATTAAACCCTTTTGCAAAGATACCAGTTTCTTTATTGAGGAACGCATCGTTCTTCAGTGGGAGTTTTGGCTAAGTGTGGTATTGAGAATACAGTCCTACTTTTTTAATGATGTTTTGTGCCATGGATACTCAAGTTTTAAAATGCTTTCCTCTGTGACAGAGTGAAGCGCTGTCTAGGATGAGTATGAGTGATCTAGCATGGCTCTGAGATACATAATTGTAACTATAATCACCACTGCACCTATCAGGATCTCAGTTACAACATTTCTGTGGGAGATAACAGCAGTGCTGAGCAAAGGTTCTCTGTGTTTTCCTGATCAAAAGGAAATTACTTATTTCCACATTTTGAAGTGGCCCTGGATAACAAAGCAGCAGAGAAAGCAGTGTGAAACTAACCTGGTTTTACATGGCCTACTAGACATGATGAGGACAGTAATGTGTTACATTTATAAACAATATGGTCTGATTTCAGAGCAATGATTGCAGCTTAAATCCACATTTACTTCTTCATCCTTTTTATTTCCATTTCTCTGTTGTGCTGTGAAACTGTCTATGGATATGGCTAATAACCCAGCTAAATAACCCTCTCATGAATGGGTTTTGTTTATTTATTTATTACTCTAGGATTACTATCAACCAGCTGCAGCTTCTCTGAATGACTGGGAAAATTTTGCTTGATAATCTTTAATGCTTCAAAAGATAAATTCAACCATTTGGCAAATGAGAAAGCTTTCTTCTATCAACATGGAAATTAAACATGAAACTTAGATTGTCAAAAAAATCTACCTGGTTATTTATCATTCATCTTAGATTATCTAGATAAATGGTCCATCTTGAAAAAGTTTGAAGTTGTTAGGTAACATCTTCACTCAGGATAAGATAAAAAAAAACCAAAACACAACTTTCTAAGGTTTTGAGCATAAGGACTTGATCTAATTCAGTGAGCTTTAGAGTTCATACTTGAGAGACATTACGGCTTACAGGAAATAGTGTGAAGATGCTTTTACAGATAGACTGATTGATAGGCCTTCCATCTGTTTTAAAGTAAGGCTGTGCCTAAGTGGCTCATTGGCTTGAGAGTGATATTCCTTGAGATACATTTCATTTTTCATGGAAGTGATCACTCCTTTCCACATCTGTAGCACTGTCAAAGCAACCGTTTATGTTATTGCAACCCAGTGTGACAATTAGACACAGAGGCCTTAAATAAGACCTTGGTTGTTGAAGAAAGAGTTCAGACACTGCTGTTGTAGACAGAACTCTCAAGCTACATATCTAGGCCATTTTCAGAATAAGTAATGTTGCTCAATGTCAAAGAAATACTGTTTCTAGGATCATCTTTCACATCTGTCTCAGTCACAACATCCTTACAAAGGTAAAAATTACATTCACTGTACTGGAAACTAGTCTGTAAAGTGTCAAGGTGACCTTTCTGAATGGGGCAAACAGGCCAAAAGCACAGGATTTGTGATGAAAAAGCTGAGCAGGAAAAAAATCTGTAGTAAATATGACTGGTTCAAAAGCAATTGCTTCCAAGAACAAAAGGGACAAATGAACAATTTCATTCCAGTTTTGCAATTGCTCCTCTCCCTCTGGAGTGTGAACCATAATTAGAGCACTTAGACAAAATCACATTTGTCAGCCTGGCTGCTAAATTCCCCTTAAAGAGCAATCTGTTATCACTCCCTCTATAGCCTACAGTTCTCATTTTCACTTCAGGGACAGAAAAGCAATTACTTTATCTGTATAGAAAATCTTGTAGTGAACCTAGGTAAAGTCAGATCTACTCACAAGCAGTTTCCAGACTTCCTGACCACCCAGCAAAGACTTATCTCAGTTTCAGTAGGACCTATTTGAAAAACTTAACAGAAGGCAGTGAAGGTACATCCCAAAGCTGACACTTGTCCTACAAATGGGCCAGTGTTTGTAAGGAACAATCCATAAGCTGTGAAAAAACTGTTGTTTGTACCTGTTTGACAGGGAAATATCTCTCCTAATGAGTGAGAGAAAGATTTCCATTCTGAGAGCAGAAGAGACCCCCCGGGACCAGGCATCACTGTCTCTAAAGGGGGTGAATAACAAGTCCCAGTAGCTTCTGGTGCCATAAGATCTGATGAAGCTCTGCCACCAGAGGATCTCTCTTCCCCAGTCTTTCCCTGAGCAGTTTGAAGGTGTTGCATCCTTCCATAATCGATGAGGGGAAGATGTCATTGACAGACATAGCTTTTGTTAAATTTCACTCAGCCCTAACAAGTAGATCTTGACAAGACTAAACAAATTTAGAGAAAGAAACTCCA